>JAAAKQ030470928.1:0-23609 GCA_010016005.3 Zanna intricata | reverse complement strand
AGCCTTACGGTGATTATTGATTAATTTAAAATGTGGACGAGGGCTAATGACCACAGCAGTCGATGCCCATATAAAACGATGCCCATAAGAATGAATTTTTATTTGGCAATTAACATTTATAAAGTTTAGTTCTGAAATTGAAGTAATTATTTATATTGTTTAGAGTTAGTTGTATTTATAAAGAATGAAGATATTTGTAATACAATCAAATCAATGTTCCAAGTATTTTCTAGAAAAATAGCTAACAGTACATAAACGGGTTGAGAGACCCGTGCATTGGTACATTCGTATGACGTGTCCCGATATCGTGATGCTCCGCGAAGTTTAAAATTGTTTCATGTAGATTTTGTTAAGCGTTGTAAATTTGTTTGTGGTTGTTTAAATAAATTATTGTGTGCAAGTTTGATATCGTGTTTGTTATTTACGAACCATCTTCTCATTATAATTGGCGACCGTGATTGTATTGTTAAAATAATTGTGGGAAACTCGATATCGTGAAAAATACGAATCATTCGCCCACGTCAACCCCTCTTCTGACTCCATCAGCCCAAGAAATAACCTTTTGAATAACCTGGCTGGTCGAACGGCCCTTGCGATAACCAAACTGATTAGGGTGTAGTTCAGTTTCCTCCCTCATGCTTTCAGTAATGTTCCTGCCAGCAATATTTCTGCCGTTTTGCCCTTGTTGTTAATTAAGCAAAGAGGACGATATTCTATCGTTGCACCACACCCCGATTCTGTTGAAGGAGAACCAGTCTCGAGTCTTTCTAACACATGAGAAATGTGTTGTTCTCCATTCCATAATTAATCACATCTTTCAAAGAATCGTTCGCACCAACCCCTTCAATACTGCTGCCGGAATTCCGTCTAGGCGCGGGCTTGTGTTGTCTGTCAGCTTGTCTATTGCCCACCTCGCTTCATCCTGTGTGAAACGCCTTTTCTCACACGCTATTGGCTCAATGGTCAATTCCTCATCTCTGGGAAAAAGTCTCGCAACTTGTTTCCTTACCTGATCCTCCGTGAGGATGGGCAAACGTCTTCCAAACTTCTTGGTAATGATCTGGTATGCCGATCCCCACGGTTCCCATCAAAGTCGTCGCATAACTTGGACCATTTTGCCACCTTCATCCTCTTAAGTTCAAAACTCAGCTCCTTCCTGTAGGCAACAAATTGATGTACCAGCGTATCGTACTCATCGCCTTCCATACGTCTGAGCCTATTTACAACTCAACAGAGTGAATTACAAAAACTGTTGGACTGTTTGGAAACTACAAAGAGTACCCCAACATTGACCATGCACTCAACACAGAAGACGTATCAACTGACATCAGTGATCTTGTTGCTGTCTCAGACTTGATTACTTCCAAATTACTTTGGACGTTTCTAAAGAATTGGGAATACTTCCATCTATAATAAACAGAGTAAAAAGGTCTATCGCTTTCGCTTCTCGTTTACTAACCAAAACCGAGATGAATATAGCCGTTTGACAGAGAGGGCCGGCCTCCGTGGAGCGAGTGGTAGCGTCTCGGCCTTTCATCCGGAGGTCCCGTGTTCGAATCCCGATCAGGCATGGCATTTTCATACACGCTACACATCATTCTTCTTCATCCTCTGATGTAATACTTAACTGTGGTTCCGGAGGTTAAAAAAAAGAAAGTTTGACAGAGAGCCACTAGCAGTCATGTTTCCTTAAAATAATTATATATGTGGCAAAAAGTTCATACTGTATACCGATAACCGTCCACTGACTCACGTTCTACACGAAAATTCATCTAGAACATGAGTCAGATAACTTCGTCAGATATCTATTACATCCGCAAAACTTTTACGCTACGCAACTTGGCTCACAAACTTTAATTATCAAATCCAACGTAAACGAGCAGAAGAAAATGTCCATGCTGATTTGTGGTCCCGATCTACTATTCAAGAAAACTGAATTGAACAGTATGTTGAAGAAGTATCTCTAGTTTCCAATGAAGTTATCTATAACATTTCCAATGAAACATTAAATTTCAAAACTCGCTTAAACTTCATGTCATGAATACTTATCAAAACTGATATCACACCTTTTGAATGGCGAAAATTATAGTTCCGAGTATTATCTTCTTTATAAACTATTAAGATCTTTTTAAGGGTAACGAGTAGTACCAAATTCAATGCATCAGTTAGTTCTCTCAGAATTCCATCATACTTACATGGGGATCTAGATAGAGACATAGAAGATCTTGTCGGAACTTGTCAAGACTGTGGTCAAATAAAGAAAACCTTTCAAAACCATACCTATCCATCACTAGGATGAACCCTCAGAAAATTTTGAAAGGGTTCACATGGATTACGCTGGACCATTTCAAGATCATCACTTCTTTATCTCGGTCGATGTAAAGTCCCGCAGGTTGGAAGTCCGTTACTCCAAAAATGCACCAATAACAGATTCAATCATTTAATACCTTCAAGATATATTCTCAACTTACGGCCAACCACGAATAATGAATGGTCTCCGTCAATGCAACGAGATCTTCAAAAGTGAAACTTTTACAAAATTCTGTTCCGACCACGTCATACATCAAAGGTTTATACCAACGGGCTCACCGAATGCAATGTACGTACTTTTCAAACAAAGATTACAGACTATGATTTCATCTAAACCACCCATTGAAAGAAAAATTCAAGAAATCTTAATGCGTTAATAGATCTACACCTATCTTATCTGGTAAATCTCAATCAGAGTTATACCTAAAACGAAGATTACGTATTAAATTAGACCTTCTGAAACCACCACCACCGTCCAACATCACTCCTAGAGCTCGTCAACTAAACGTGGGAGATTGAGTACAAGTACTCCTCTACTGGCAGAGATTCGGAAATGTAGTCCAGAATCTTGGAAAACTTCACTACATGGTTAAACTCAATGGCGACGGATATTCGCGGAAGAGACACATTGATCAGTTACTATTCGTCTCTACAGTTCAAAATCGAAGAAAACAGTGACAATTGCTCAGCCTCTAAGTACAAGCCACCGGGCTGATCTAGTGGATAACGCTGCATCGCAAATCAGCTGATTTTGAAGTCGAGAGTTCTAATGTTCAAACCCTAGTAAAGATAACTTTTATACTGATTTGAATACTAGATCGTGGATACCGGTATTCTTTAGTGGTTGGGTTTCAATTAACCCCACACTTCTTAGGAGAGGTCGGCCTGAGATTGTACAAGACTACACTTCAATCACATTCACACATATCATCCTCATTTATTCTCTTAAGTAATACCTAACGGTAGTTCCGGAGGCTAAACAAAAACGGAGAGTCACTAATCACATATAACGAACGAAGAAGAGGTCCACCAGAGAACCTCCATCCGGAACCTCTTATACTTTAACAATTTAAATCAATAAATATGTATATGTATTGAAATTAGTTCAGAACTATCCACTGAACTAAAATATCAAAATTATACATTGATTCCTAATTAAGTTCCACGATTTTTTAACCACAATAAATCGAAACTATTATACTTCAATATTTAATTTCAATACTTATCTAAACGTGTATCTTTTACTAACTTTGTTCATTTTGATTTCAATATTTTTCAATAAGCGTGGGAGATTGTTCTATCCCAACATTCGATACATTGATGTGAGTAGACTATCGATTGGGGGTTTATTATGATGACAGTTTTCAATATTCACTTTTGTAATTGTTTATTATATCTTAATTAATTAATATTGTTCTACAATTTAAAACGCATGAGTTTATTTAAATGGAGACCTAACACATAATGAATGTAGGGCTTTCATCTAGTACAATGACCGACCAAGGTAGCAAGTTGGGAGTACACTTCTCCCGTATCCATTTCATAACTTTTCGGAAACCATCGATTTGTGATAATCTCCTTTCTTATTTGACTAATACATAAGTAAAGCACATTGTTAAACCTTTATTACAACCTGCATGAAAAAATTCTAATAATATTGGATAATGGAGTTTTCACTCCCTCGTGAAGGTTTCTTGTGTCTAACTAATATTTTGGTGTTGCATAACTACTGTGAATGAATGTAGGGCTTTCACCCGTGTATACAATCTTCCTTCTTCGAGAAAAATTTTAACTTCATTCTTTGCATTTTATTGTCTTGTCGTTTATCAGTATTTTCCGGCTGTCTTTTGATTTTTCCATCTAAATCTCATTTTACGTAATATTCTTTTTAATGATCTTTCTCTCCCTTTGAAATTAATTTTACTTTCGGGGGCGTTTTGCATAATTCTCTTCACGGTAGGGACGCATTTTTCGATTACATGAAATTTATTAAATGCTTCAAACCATCCGTGTCAAATGAATTTAATTTGCACACAACAATGGGGCGATTTACCAGCTTTCTCGGCGTAAAGAACAATGATGGCTTCTCAGTTTCTTTGATTTCCCTTCTGCTATAATTTTTTCGACCATTCGTTTAGATACTTTTGTCACTTGATAAATAGTATTCAGCCCTTGATTTTTCGTCATTAACCCGGCATTCTGGAAACCTAGTTCCGGCATTGTTTTATAAAAAGAAATTGTAACATTGAATATAATCTCCCTCGCTAATGTACTCAACTGTTCCTTTTTCTGCTAACTTGAGAATTTTAAAAGATAATAATTGTATTGAAATATTAAAGGTTTACATCACTGAATTTATGAACAAAGCATTAAATGAAAACAACACAAATGATAAAAATAAATTACCAACAGCTATTCATTTCATTGAGCAAAATGTACTGCAATAAATATTTTTATAATAACCACTTCTAGAACATAATTACAAGCAATGTTTGATATGAGTCTTCCCAGCATAATGGTCAGAGTAGATTAAAAATAGGTAAATGAAATTCTTAAAATTGCATTTTGTGTTTACAGCAATTCATAAATAGCAGTCATTTATGATTGATTCATGAATGATTCTGTCTTTATCAGCTGCTATACTACAGAATGTACGCCTAAATCATGTCAATATATAATTTAGAATGAAACTCAACAACTGCAGAAAGTTTATGAAACCTGTTTTTTATAATATATAAAAAATTTAATAATATAAATTATAGTAATGGTAATATAACATTACAACAAAAGACATATAGAAAACGACAATGTTTTTATTTGCTTGTTACAGACCAATGCATGTAAAATGCTAATACATTGGCTTTCAATCCCTGAGCCAACATAGGTCCTGACGAGTCTCCTATTAAGAATTTAGTAGTTTTACTTTTATATCATTTTATTGCTTTTATGTCCATACTGCCATCACTTCTAATTTGTCAGACAAATTATAACGATTATATAAATAAAATAATTATTTTATACATATTGCTTTTTTACAAGTTTACATGCATTTATATTGTGTAAATTAGTCAGAATGAATTGAAACCACTTCCATAACTATAAAAAAAAAAACTATAAATCCATTCTGTTTAATCTAATGGTACATAAATTAATTTTTATTTTTACAGACGATAATAATTCGAGGAAGACCATTAGAAAAAATTGTAAGAGATTGTAAAAAAACAATAAATTCATTACCATTTATTGGACTTCCAACGCTTTATAGAATTGTATTAATTGGCACAAGAGGTTCCAAAAGAAGGACTATTGCCACCCTACTCAGCAAACGATTTAAAATTGTTCATGGTAAATATTAGGCAGTAAGTGATAAAGAGATTACCTGAACATTTTTTATTTGCAATTACATATGTTTAGGAAAGTGAATATAAATATACACTAGTGTTATAGTTTCACCTAATAAACATTATTGCTATGATCAATTTCTTTGCTCAAATTTTTTTACTTATTTCAGTTTCAATAGGTGAAAACATTTTTTCTGGTACTTTTGTGTCTATGATAATTAGTGATGAAGATGATATGAAACTATTAATCTTAAATGACAAATTAAACTAACCTTCTTTAAGCCAACAAGTAAGACACGTATAAACACTTTAAGTTGCCCTTAAAACCTTAAAATTATTGGTATTCTTTTCTTACTTAGTACATTTAATATATTGATAGTATCTGTCTTATTTATCCAGAACATATCTTCTGAAGGTAAAGCAGTTTAGTTTACAATTTACCAGTAGTTCTTTTGAGTTGTCTTTCTTTTAAGCCAATTTTAAACTTAATAAAGAACCAAAGATCACAGGGAGTCAGGTCTAGTGAGTAAAGAGCATGCTAAAATTGTTTGATCATGTGTCTTGCCAAGAATCTCTGGATAAGTTGTGTTGCATGAGCTTGAGCATGTTGTGATGAATTTTCTCGACACAAAATGAAGTTCATTCTGACAGTATTTTTTGTTTATCAAGGCACGATTCATCACAAATAAGCTTTTCAACGATAAACTGTCAATAAAGAGTACTACCTAACTGTTTGTCGGCTAAAAGAATGTGTTTGTCGCAGAGACCATAGCTTTAGGAAAAGGATCGTTGAAAATTTATAATCACCTATTCGATTAAGCCATTCCCAATTAAATCTGTGGTAAAAAAAGCAGTTAAATTTAATACACTTAGGTCAACCATGCATGGTCATATTTAAAAGACTTAGTATGAAACTATTACAACCAGCTTTGCAAATGAATTATGACTGGAGACGTGTGAAACAGAATATTGTATCTGCTATACTTTAATAGCATGATTTCTAGTATTATCTTCTAATGATTGTGCAACTTACCACAATTCCTTAGTTAGAAATGTGGTTTTTAGGCTGAGGAAAATTTTCATTCTGTGCATGAATTGGTATGATATGATATCACAGTCATGACATGTGTCAGGATGATATTGCAATAAAATTTGGGCTATTTTGTAATATTACATGAATTTCATCTTTTATTTGCACATATTAAGAAGCTGGATTAATACCTCAACTTCAAGAGAAGGAAGGTTATCATAGAATGTCTTTGAATTTAGAAAGACAGATCTCCAGCTCATTTTGCTCATAAGCAAATAATTACTTAAATTAACAATTTCCAGACTGCTAGATTGGCCACAGTTCACTAATATATTAATATTGAAAGCCCTACAGCAGTGACAACAAAAAAACTCCGACCTTACCACACCCAACAACTCACTGTGATGAATGACCAAGATTTATGTATAACAAAATTAATTTTCTACAAATGAAGAATTGCATAATAACAGTATATTGGAAGCATTTTAAACCATAACTCTGAAGATGCTTCAGATTTCAAGGAGGTTGGGAGGTTCACAAATCTGTAAATTCACCAAAATTGTATACACACATATTCCTGTGGATAGATAATTCATTGGTAAAAATATTATATAAATGTTAAAAATAAGTCACAATGTATAATTTGCCTAGGATAACTTCTGAGAGTACATAGTATCTGCAGTATACATAACAATTTATTATTAAAGATTTCAGTACAAAATATAGTGTAGTTACTTCTTAATTCTTATTATTTTTATTTAGTAATTAGTATTTATTCAAAATTACTCTAGAGAATCGTTAAAATCCTTAAAATTATATTATTTTCTTTTCCTTTTGTTGTTACTGTAACAGGTATTTTAATGTATGGTATTAAAAAATATAGGGAAAATAAAGTGAATTTTTTTTTTTTTTTTTTTTTTTTTCAGTTCACTTCTGGACACTGATACAAGGTGTTAGTACTATGGATGACAGTGTGGCTGAAAATATTAGACTTGCAGCTGGTAATATTGACATAGATTTAGGATTGAGTTTGTTGGAGGTAAATATTTATTAGCTAAAACATACACAAAAAATAAAAAATAATTCACTTATTTTTTTACCAGTAAATTAGCTGAAGTTGAGTTTTAGAATGTATTATCCAGCAATAATGCTGGAATGCAAACAAGTATAATGTTTGCATTGTATCTAAACATTGTCAAAAAAAAAATATTAAAACTAGTTTTTTTTTTTCTTTCTAATAGTAAATGTACTAATGTAAATTTCAGAAAATTTCACCAATCTTGGGGCAGTAACATAGAGTTTGATCAAATTGAAAATAAAGTATTTTATGAAATGTGTTTTTCACAATTTTATGAAATCTTTCACAATTTTATGAAATCCAGAAGTTTTTTTAATATTTTTTTTTCAATTTATTTGAAAACTAAGATTATGCTATGAAAAAGCTTTTATGATTATTAGGGAAATTAAATCTCTCTGTAATAAAGAATCATAGAAATTTAAAAATCCTGAATGTTTAATTAATCTATATTGTTAATTATCTTGTTTACATGCAAACTATTAAAAAAATGTAGATGCTTTTTAATTGTCTTTTAAGTGACTAGTTTAGTGTGTATATAAAAAAAAAATTTAACTTATAAAAAAGTAGACTTTTCATGAAAAACTTAATCACAATTTTTTATTACCTATTAAATTTTATCTCTGAGGGCAAAAATATTTTTGGTGAAATTTTAACATTTAACAAAGTATGTTATCTACTAAAACAATAAAATGTATTCTTAAGATCTTATTCTACCTATTACTTCTATGAATGAAAGCTTTTTAACAAATTGTCTGTTGGATTTGGATAGTTTCTCTTATTACATTAGAAATCATATTATTGTTTTCATAAATACACTATTAAAATGATATTTAAAAGAGGTCATTTTATGTTTTTTTGCATATTTCATAAATGTTATGTTTTTACATACAAACTTTATCCATGAGAATCCTTTATGGCTGAGAATTAGTAATACACCAATTATCTTGTGAATATGGAATGAATAAGGAGAGGTCGGTCTCCGTGACATGAGTGGTAGCATCTCACTCTTTCATGTGGAGATACTGAGTTCAAATCCCAGTCAGGCATGGCATTTTCACACACGCTACACATCATTCATCTTCATCCTCTGATGTAATGTCTAATGATGATTCCAGAGGTTTACTGTTGACATTCTGAGATATAAAGGTATAAGAAAAGGCATCTAATTTTAACATTTATTTTAATTTCATACAAAATACCAATATAATCAGCAAATATTAATGTATTAATTTTTTCTAAGTTCGAGACCATGATAGTTTCCAATGATATTAACTTGAATTTTAAACTTTTGTGATACAAATTATATTATAAAACAAATTAGACCATGCTCTGTGATTGATTTTGTCTTCTCATTGGTATCAGTTGGTGTTACTGCCACACAGGTTGTTTTTCTTAATTAGGTGAATGCAGATTTGATTAAAAAAACTGTGTGGTTAATAAAACAAAATGTATTCATTATTAACTCTGTGACTGTACATTTAGTTAGTTATTAAAATTGTTCACTTTGTTTAGATAATTTGCTTTATTATGTTGTTAACAAAAACTTTAATTTCAAGCTAAATTTTTTTTGTATCTTTAATTTTAATTTAACCTGAAATCTTTCTTTTTACTTCTTTCATATATGACCTACTACAATCATAAAATTAATGGGAAAAGATCATGTAACCATAAAATTCTTTACTGGTGAGTTATGGCTAGTGAAAGATTGCATTTGAATTTCAGCAACCCCTATGAAATGCGGTCAGGTCATACTTGTAGGACTTTAAAGTGTCAGAATTTCTTCTGGGTTTTGACCTGAATAATTGAATAAAATAGGTCCCAGTTAGTGATTTCTTCTGGGTTTTGACCTGAATAAAGTAGGTCCCAGAATCATATCTGCAGTGGTTATAGAAAAATCTGGGAAAAGATGATAAATTGGGGTAAAATATTGTTTATGTTCAATGTAAAATAACTTTATTAAATGGATAGTACATAAAACGAGTAGGAAAAACTTATAAAGAATAAGTTGAATAAAAAAACAAAGAAAAGTTAGAAAAATTCTAATTTATCTAGAAACTATATATTGTCAGAAAAATATTTATTTAATTTAAACAAAAACCCAATTTTTTTTTTGTGATGAAAAAATTTGTAAAAACAAAATTTACTGTAAAAAATTTTTAAAAAAACTGCAAAATAAGAGTAAATAAAAATTACTTACTCCTTGATAATAATTTTTTTATTAATGACACAAATGCAATAAATTATTTGAAAAATTATTATTTCAAAGTTGGAAATAAAATAACAGCTGATCAACAATGAATGCTAAACACTGTATTTTAGTGTTTATATCATTCTATAATATACAATAAGTATATTGGGTAACGTGAAATTTGCTGTCATTAATCAAGGTTTTTTGTGAATTTTAGTTTTATCGTGATCACTTCATCATTGAAATAATTCTGTACTTATTTACATTAGAGAATATGCTGATAAGATATTCATTTTTGGTGTACGGTAATGATAATGCTACAGCAACAGCTACTGCAGTAGAATATGAAATAAGTTTTCTGAATCGCAACAAGATACCCAAACAATCAGCTGTTTGGACCATTATATAACCTGGGCACTTCAATGTTGAGGTCTTACTTGCCCTTTCAATAATTGTTGCAGCTGTTTGTCCATCTACCCTGAGACTCAAAGTATACTTCCAGTAAGGTGGTCTTCCCACTTCTTTTGTGCCATTTCAACTCATTTAAATCATCATTTCTCTGTAAAACGCATTGGTCATGGACGTTCACATTCCTGACCAGCAAGATAGCCTGATCTAACACCTTTAGATTTTTGTGTCTGGGATTGGATGAAAATTATTGTATACAAAACAAAAATACATTCTCATGAGGAATTAATTGTCTACATTATACATCCATCTAAGAAAGTTAAAACAGCCCTGAAGAACTAAAAAGAGCAACAAAAACAGTACAGAAGTGTGCCAAGAAATATGATGAAAATGGCAGGCTTTATTTATGAACATTTATTATACTGATATGTATTTACACTTTGGTCTAAAGTACCGTTTCTAAATAAAATTCAGATTTTTCTAACTTTTCTTACACAGTTTTGTACAGAAAGTTTTGTTTAAAGATTACCACTTGATTGAACGATGTTATTGTACATCAAAAATAAAAAAAAAAACTAATTGGGTGCGTGCATCTATGATGCGTGGCGAGATTTGAACGTGATAACGTCTTCACGGACTTAGTGTTTGAAACGGTTACTGTCTCAATTATTGAACAAAATAAATTGAACATCTTTGTACATATTTCTTTTCAAAGAGTTTATTAATTCTTGATAATATTTACAACTTTAGAAAATAATTTCTAGGTTAAGGATGTTTTGAATGAAATCACTAAATATTTTACCTCAAGATATATAATGTATTATTTATTACCTGAATAATGATGTTTAAAATGTATATCAAATTCGTAAGACAGAATATGCCAAACTGTATAACGCACAAATTCACTTCAAACAGTTCACAACAACAAACAATCAAATGTATACGCGTCAAACTTCGCTCATGTGTCCACAACCGGGTATGTTACGAACCGAAAAGAAGACATGCGACAGTAACTGAGCGTTCGAATGCGCGAGCCAGCTCCGAGCGCACTCCGATCAACAGAGACCCTAACATGCACGAAGCCCGCGTTACGACTTCGGGTAACGGATTCGTTATCGAATTTCGGTGAATGTCTCCCAGCTCTCACCGATTTATTAGACGTTGTCACGTCAAAAAATATTTCTTAGAGAATACTTTTTTTTTTCTTAGAAAAATATTTCTTATTTTTCTACTTTTTTTTTCCTTAGAAAAATATTTCTTATTTCATATTTCTTAGAGACTACTGCAGGTACGGTTCTGAGACCTATTTTATTGAATTTTTCAGGTTAAAAACCATAAGAAACGTCCTAGAGATTTCATTATGACCTCAAAGACAAAATAAAATATTTCACTATACCCTCTTAAAGATAAACCCCAGACACAATAGTGTTAAAAAAAAAAAAATACCTTCAATATTAAGGCTAGAATGGACTGCAGATCACTCTTGAGAGTTTGTACCAAACTTGTACATGTAAATTATGTTCTTAAATACCATTATATGGATAAGCAACTTAAAACCAAATCGACCCAGTTTTAACTGCAATTATTTGAGTGCCATCATTAATAGTGATATTACTAGTACCATAACTGGTTATTTATGTCACTTCTCACCTCTATTGTTTTAAGTTGTAAACTAGAACACCTTAGTGCATCATAGTTTTATTCATGCATTATCTTTTTCTAAATTGCCTATTCGATCACGTAAGTAGAAGCATATGCACGTTCTGGATCCATTCAGAGGTACATTAAATATTCACAAAAAATTTCAAGTACAAAGAATTTCTCCCAGTCTAAAAACATATGTACATAAGTTTTTAAAAAAAAGTTGTGTATGATTTAAATGTAAATACTGAAAGATTTTTCACGATTTAAATTTGAATTTATACTGTGTAAAAACTGTGCAACATCTTAAGAGAACAAGCAAACCAAGATGTTTAAAAAAGTACAACTGGCTTCTCAAAAACAATGTCAATAGACAGATTAACCTGATGATGCTATATTCTATATCAAACTAGGCATGGTTACATTTATCTGGGCATATAAATTCATACAAACGAGGTATTGGATGACGAAATCCTCATCAGATGTTTGAGCATCCACTTCTCAATGAGAAAATCAGATAATCTTATCTTATAGAGGGGGCCCAATATCTTTTTGACTGAACTGTTAATACAGACAATTTTCAAAGAATTCTATGTTTAGTTACGATAATAAAAAATTTATGACAATGACAATAACATTTTGTTTTGGGTTCCAGTATCTAAATATATGTTTTTGCCAGTTGTTCATTTCATAATCTAAAAAACTATATTTGAAAATCATTTTACAGATCTAAACAACTATATTTGAAAACTATAGTTGTTCATTTTACAGATCTGAAAAACTATATTTGAAAACTATAGTTGTTCATTTTACAGATCTAAAAAACTATATTTGAAAACTGAATTTGGCCAGTTGTTCATTTTACAGATCTAAAAAACTATATTTGAAAACTGAATTTGGTATGATTTCAGAAAAAACCTTTATCTGAAGATGCTTCACATGATTTAGAAGGACATATATTCTAAACTGAAAAAATTCTTACTGAAAAAATTCAGTAATATTTTAGCTTTGTGAAACCGAAATTAAATTTGTTTTTTTTTTTAATTTCTTGTTTGTTTTTATTCAGAATCGTTTATTACAGAGGGATTGTATGAGATATGGATGGGTGTTAACTGGATTTCCTAATGATGAAACAGATTTCAGAGCACTTCAGACTATTGAGACTCCTCCTAATAGGTATTTGCATCAACTGTTTTAAATTGAATATTTTAAAAGAGTTTCAATATTATTCTCAAAAAAAAAAAAAAAAAAAAAAAATTATGAAGACTTAATTTTAGTTTTTATTACAGTAAAAATAATGAAAACTAAAAGTGTTCATACAAATGATATATAATATAAAGAGCTTTGCCCTCTTCCAGGTTTCTCCTTATTGTCAGCAAATCCTTTTCATCTACTTGTATCAAATATCAGATCAGCGTACCAAACTGATACCAGATCCTCAGCTTTCTATCTCTTCCGTGCTTCTTTTACCTTGCAAGGCTTTTTTTTAATATTATCTTTGTCATTCTTGAATTTCCCACTCTACATACATACAACAAATCTAGCTAATTTTTTGAGATTTTCTTACCATTTAAGGTCTCAAGCATTTATCAGTATCCTGCACTCTTCATTGACCTTTACAGACCCAAATATACTTATCATCTTTCTCTAAACTCCTCATGCGTTCTCTTTATCTGCCATGTTTTGGCAGACAATCGGTTCCAAGTTTTGAAATCTTAGATTTCAACTGGTCTCACCACCTTCATTTTTGCCGCCTTAGATTAGAGGCTGTTGGAATTTTTATTCCCATGTTATTGTATATAATGATATTATTTCCTGACTATATTCATTCTTTGATGCTGTACATCATTTCATTTTTAAGATAATTAATATATTTTAATTCCTGTAAAACATTTACACTAAATAAAAGATCATACGGATCTCTTATCTGAGTATATCATGATTCATGTACGTTTTTCCTCAGTTACTGCACATTAATTACTCAAACTTTATATTGCATTTATAGATAAATGGAAAATTAAAAAAGATTTGTATTGATAAAAAATTGTATTGATAAAAAAATTCATGATAACTTGGGATACCTTTTTTTTCAGTGTTAGCCAGGATTAAGGGAAAACTATAACTTTTCAGGATTTCAAATTTTTAAAAATCTGATGTTAGTTCAGTTTTGAACCTGAATTAAGATTTAAATTTTATCTATATACTTCTGTTTTTGCAGGACCATATTTTTGCAAGCAGATAGAAAATCATGCATGAATCGTCTTGTAGATCGTGGGATAAACATGCACAATGGTGAAATAATGTCAAAGAAAAATTCTGTTGAAAAGAGAAGAATATTTTATCAATTACTCACACATCCTAGTGACTATTATAGTAAAGTAGCTATGGAACAAGAAATATTGTCAGGTGAAATGCAGGTGAGTTTTCATTTTATTTAGGTTTCTAATGAGAAAGTGACTATACTTGCAGGGTATCTCTATACATCTGATACCACTGATGAAGTTAATTTTTATTACATTTTTAATATATATATATTTTCAGGTACATTTATCTATTGTACCTTCACTGATCCATCTTCCTCTCAACTCCTCATGCTTTCTCTTAATCTACCATAATCAGTTCCATGTTTTGAAACCATACATAAAACTGGTCTCACCCCCTTCACATACATCATCCAAGTTATTGTATATAATGCTAATATTTACTTATTATACTTGTTCTTTGATGCTGTATATCTTTTGTTGTAGTACAAGGTTTTTATAAAGATTATTATAACTCCCCAAATATATTGAACTTCATAAGATATAAATTTATAACTAATTAAATTGATAAATTAAATTGTTATATTAATAATTTAATAACGGTATTTTGTTAATATTATTTCATTTGTATGTTAATAGTATTTAAATAATTCAGTCTTTGTCTAGTGTAACCAAATTTTGAACTTACTAGAAACTTACAGGGAGGTTGTAACTTTACTGTTTCTAGTACAACCTCCCTGTAAGTTTCTAGCAAGTTCAAAATCGGGTTACACTAGACAAATACTGAATTATTTAAATACTATTAACATACAAATGAAATAATATTAACAAAATACTACTATTAAATATCATTAACATAACAATTTAACAATGTTTATCAATTTAATTAGTTATAAATTTATATCTTATGAAGTTCAATATATTTGGGGAGTTATAATAATCTTTATAAAAACCTTGTACTACAACAAAAGATATTAGCTACCTTAAAAATGAAAAGATATACAGCATCAAAACAGTAAAGTTGTATTTTTGTTTGAAATATTATTTTTACTGAAGAATGAATTTTTATTTGGAAAATTATATTGTTTAGAATTATATTTATAAATAATGAAGATATTTGTAATAGAAGCAAATAGACCTTAGTGTTTTCTAAACAACAGCTAACAGTATATATATATATATATATAAGCTGGTTGAGGGACCTGTGGATTGGTTTATTTGTGTGATGTGTTCCGATGCTGTTATGTTCCGCGAAGTTTAAAATTGTTCATGTAGATTTTGTTAAGTGTTGTAAATGTCTGTTTGTTTATTGTGTTAAATAAATTATTGCACTTAAGGTCTTGTTTGCTATTTACGACCGTGATAGTATTGTTAAAAATTGTGGGGAAGTCGATATCGTGTTATATATGAAGCCCACATCAATTGGCGACCGTGACAGGATTTATTAAGGATTACGTCAAAAATGAAGAAAATTAACGACTAAACTAAATCAGAATTGAGACAAGTACTTGAACAGTGTCAGTTACCGACTACAGGAAGAAGGCAGATTTGTTTCTCCACCTCAGGGAATCTGTTTTGGCAGAAAACGGAAACCCAGACAAGGCAGTATTTGATGTTGGAGAAACTTCTGAACTTTTACAATCAACGGAGATCCCATGGGTAAGCTTACAATCATTATTATTAACTATTTTAACGATTTTAAAAATAATGTTATTAAAAATCAAAATGAAATGACAGCTAAAATTGAACAAAATAAAAATGACACTACAGCTCAAAATGAACAAAATAGAAACGAAATTACGGCTCATATTATGACTTAAATTACAGCTCAAAGTGAACAATTTAAAAATGAAATGACAGCTCAAAACGAACAAATTGAAAATGACATTATAGCTTGAACGACAGCTCAAAACAAACAAATTAAAAATTACATTACAGCTCGAAACTAACAAATTAAAAATAAAATTACAGTAAAAAAAGAATGAATTAAGGCAAACAGACGGAAGTCTTGAAAGAACTTAATAATTCTATAGCACACGAAGTTTTAGGTCAGTAGATTCTGGTTAAACGTGATACCGAAGGTAAAATTGCATTGGCATCAAGTTTTTCTGAAACAAGCAGTGGTCAAGAAGATAAAAATGTTACTCCAAATAATAAAAGAAAAGCAATAAATTCATTAGATGATATTAAATCGCAGCCATCTGTGTCGTCTCATTCACAGTGTGGTACTGAAATAAGGGATCTGATGATTTTGAGAAACAGTAAAGTGATACCTAGGCAGAGTAGTGATGAACTAGTCATCAGGAATACAGAAGGTATTATGTCAGCTGAAGATTTAAAATCATGTGAAGCTATTCTGAATAATGTCAATGAGAAATTAACAGAAGATAAATGTACAGAATGTAAGGAAAATCAAATAAAATAACTAATCTGGATGTTGTAACATCGTGAATCTAATGAATCGTTTAAAGAGGTAGTGAATAAGAGGAAAACAAAAGAAGATGAAAAAGGTAATGGTAGTAATAATAATAATAATGATGATGATAATGACTGCAAGACAGTTCAGCAATGGCATGAACAACGTATGCAAGCTGAAGCAGCAGAGTAGACAAGCTGAATACATGGACGTTGAAGGAAAAGGTGAATATCAACCTGGTCAACTGGTCATGAGATGAAACCATGATCTCAGCAACAAGTCTAAAGGCTTCCATGCTGAGACTGCCACCCAAGTGGTTGGGGCCTCTCAACAAGACTTGTGGAAATCTTGTCTAAGTTAGGTACCACTCCACCAATGAAGATTCATGCTGCAGAATTAAAGCCATCATCTCGACCTTTGTGGCTAAACAATGTTACAAGGGCTTACATCGTGGTGTCAGACTGCCCAAGACATTTGTAATTGTAAAATAATTAGCAGTATATCCTATCCTTTATCCTTTGTATGTACATTAAGAGTGTTAGGTAGTGGCGCCAAAGGATTTCAATATATACTGGGGGTTATGTGGGGGAGTATTGTTGTAGTACAAGGTTTTTATAAAAATTATTATAACTCCCCTCTCTCTTTTTCTGTTTAGCCTCCGGAACTACCTAGTATTCAAATCCGTATAAAAATAAAACTACCTTTACTAGGATTTGAACCTTAGAACCCTTGACTTCGAAATCAGCTGATTTGCAATGTCATGTTACTACTAAAAACTACCCAAATATATTGAAGTCCACAAGATATAACTAATTAAATTGGTAAACATTGTTAACCGGTATTTTGTTAATATTATTTCATTCCTATATTTAATAATAATATTTTGTTAATATTATTTAAATAATCAGTCTTAGTCTAGTGTAACCGAATTTTGAACTTGCTAGAAATTTATATAAGAGAGATTGTACTAGAAACAGTAAAGTTGTATTTTTGTTTGAAATATTATTTTACTGAAGAATGGATTTTTATTTGGCAATTGGCATTGATAAAGTTTAGTTCTGTAATTAAAGTAATTATTTATATTCTTTAGAGTTATTTGTATTTATAAATAATGAAGATATTTGTAATAGATCTTCTAGTTGTAATCTATCTTGTAATCTTCTAGTCTTTTCTAGATGTCGGCTGACAGTATATATATAAGCCGGGTCGAGCGACCTGGTTGGTTCGTGTGATGTGTTCCAATGTCGTCATGCTGTGCGAAGTTTAAAGTTTCATATAGATTTTGTTAAGCATTGTGTTTGTTTGTTTTGTAATGATCATATCTTCTCACTATAATTGGCGACCGTGATAATATTATACCGTTATATACGAATCATTTGCTCACATCACTTTTAATTCTTGAAACACATTTACACTAAATAAAATATCATATGAATCTCTTGTCTGAGCATATCATGAATCTTCATGTACATTTTTCCTTCACTTACAGCATATTAATTAAATAAAACTTTATATAACTTTATATTGCATAATTATTGATTTATATTGCAATGTAGATGAAGGAAAATTAAAAAAAGATTTGTCATATTTTCCTCTTAGATTTTAGACTTTATTCTTTCATTCAAACTTTCATTCTTTTTATTGAATCTGTAAATCTGATTGCAGTAGTACAAGGTTTTTATAAAAATTATTATAACTCCCCTCTCTCTTTTTCTGTTTAGCCTCCGGAACTACCTAGTATTCAAATCCGTATAAAAATAAAACTACCTTTACTAGGATTTGAACCTTAGAACCCTTGACTTCGAAATCAGCTGATTTGCAATGTCATGTTACTACTAAAAACTACCCAAATATATTGAAGTCCACAAGATATAACTAATTAAATTGGTAAACATTGTTAACCGGTATTTTGTTAATATTATTTCATTCCTATATTTAATAATAATATTTTGTTAATATTATTTAAATAATCAGTCTTAGTCTAGTGTAACCGAATTTTGAACTTGCTAGAAATTTATATAAGAGAGATTGTACTAGAAACAGTAAAGTTGTATTTTTGTTTGAAATATTATTTTACTGAAGAATGGATTTTTATTTGGCAATTGGCATTGATAAAGTTTAGTTCTGTAATTAAAGTAATTATTTATATTCTTTAGAGTTATTTGTATTTATAAATAATGAAGATATTTGTAATAGATCTTCTAGTTGTAATCTATCTTGTAATCTTCTAGTCTTTTCTAGATGTCGGCTGACAGTATATATATAAGCCGGGTCGAGCGACCTGGTTGGTTCGTGTGATGTGTTCCAATGTCGTCATGCTGTGCGAAGTTTAAAGTTTCATATAGATTTTGTTAAGCATTGTGTTTGTTTGTTTTGTAATGATCATATCTTCTCACTATAATTGGCGACCGTGATAATATTATACCGTTATATACGAATCATTTGCTCACATCACTTTTAATTCTTGAAACACATTTACACTAAATAAAATATCATATGAATCTCTTGTCTGAGCATATCATGAATCTTCATGTACATTTTTCCTTCACTTACAGCATATTAATTAAATAAAACTTTATATAACTTTATATTGCATAATTATTGATTTATATTGCAATGTAGATGAAGGAAAATTAAAAAAAGATTTGTCATATTTTCCTCTTAGATTTTAGACTTTATTCTTTCATTCAAACTTTCATTCTTTTTATTGAATCTGTAAATCTGATTGCAGGACATGTTAGATTACAGTAGAGATAAATCTGAAATTGTAGATGCAACTGGCTCAATTAATGAAATATTTGAAAGGGTTGAAAATGTGCTTGTACACAGACGAGCAGCAAAGAAGAGACCTATCATTGAAATGTCAGAAAGTCTTTATAATCAGTTCATCATCTCTTTAAGGTCTGAAATGACTTCTTAAACTTATTCATTAAATTTTAATTATGTCTACTTTTGATGAATAAAACTTTTGGTGTTTTAGAGAAAGAAAAAACCTCCACTGAACCTTCACAGTCTCAATAAGTATAACAGCATTTAAAGTTATTTTTATTGTAATAATTATACTTTTTAAAATAAAATTGGAAATTGAGAACAAAATAAAATTGGAAATTGAGAACATTTATTTTATTTGTAGCTTTTGATAAGATTATGGCAAAACTGATGAACCTTTAAAACATGCAAACAGCGGGATTGCGTACACAAGCGGCGGCACCCCCTACCAGAGCGGCACTGCTCCACCATGACAGGCTCTAATAAATGAAGGGTTCTTGGCATGAAACCTCACTCACTTCACCACCGGAGCAGCAGGACCGCATTGATTGCACTGGTGGATGATGACCAATGACCAACGCTGACTGTGGTACACCAACTGTAGGGCTGTGGAGGTCTCCACTACCATGCTGTAGTGGGAACCCAAGCGCCAGTGAAGGAAAGCCCGGTTGGATTTTAATGGAAGAGTCGCCCCTAACTGCAGCCATCTCCTGGATTCAACAACTTCTCAGATCTAACAGCTGACAGCCCCTTTCAGGGCCACCAAAAGGTTTTAAGGTTCCACTGCCAACGATACTTATTCAACAACAACAATAAAAAACCCACACATGCAACTAATGCCATATTGTTAATGATGTTCATTTAAACACTGTTGCTCATCAAACATTCAAACATGATGCAAACATGATGCAATGAGTACAAGAATACACTGATAATACTAGAATTATACGGTGAGGTGATATTCATAACATTGGATCATCCCTCACCGTATAAGTATTGCCGATTGCCGTGTTGATTATTTACTAACATACATTAAATCTATTTTGTATTAAAGAATATCACATTGCCGTGTTACATTTATTTACTACATTATTTTGTATACATTTTGTATCGAACCAAAAAATTACCAGAGAGATAAGGGATGATAATGGCACTGGGATGAAAAACATGGTTTTTTTTTTATAACCCACACATGCAACTACTTATGTTCATTGGCGAATGTTCATTTGTGAATACATTACAACATACATACAAAATCAATACAACATACATTGGGAATGTGGAATGGAATTTTACCAATCCTTGATTCCCGTATCTTGTTGAACAAACAACCAGACAGTAGTTGCTTGTGTGGGTTTTTTATATCCACACGATTATATGCTGTTCAGTAATAACATCTCATCCCTTATCACTGACAAAGGACGATATATTGGATTTTGTATTCACAAGACAATTATTTAGAAATAAACAAATTTGTATAAGCTTAAATTTTTTCTACTTCAGAAATCAGGGTGAAAAAAAGCTCATTTGGGGAAATCAGGAATTTAATCATAAAAAAGTAATTCAAAAAGAAAATTTAATCATAGAAACATAAAACATAGAAACATAAAAGTAATTTTTCTTTTAAGTAATTTTACTTTTAAAAGTAATTATTTTTTTTAAAAGCAGTTTAAGATA
This sequence comes from Zanna intricata, assembly GCA_010016005.3. NCBI lineage: Eukaryota > Metazoa > Arthropoda > Insecta > Hemiptera > Fulgoridae > Zanna > Zanna intricata. The sequence continues at coordinate 2,490 of JAAAKQ030470928.1, read as the reverse complement.
ACCAACAGTCAAATTATGTGCTGCCTATCTTAGAATACTGTATATCTGATGATGCCCTAAGCAACAACATACATTAAGGTTATTTTCAGTTAAACAACACATGGCATGATATCGATAATTAGTAAAAATGTTTTTCAAAATAAAATTATATTAGTAAAACAGCTAACAACAGATTTCAGATTTATAAATAAATACAAGTAATATTATATTAGTCAAAAATAAATAAATGCATGTCAGAATTTCTACATGAATATATATAATAATGCACATTATATTTATTTATGCAAAATCATGGTGAATTATATTTGCTGCCATTATTAAATAAGCAAATTTTAATTATGGAATGTTTATAACTTGCTGCATGAAATTTATAACATTAATTTTTTTAATCATTCAAAGTTCATCATCCAGTCCTAAGTCTTCTCTGGGAAAATCACCAACCTTTATATAATTAGGCTTAATAAATCCACCATACTTAGGCAGGCATTCAAAATATTTCACACCATTTACCCTGTAAAAAAGCAAATAAAAAATAAAATAAAAATGATTAATCATAAAAATGAAACATCATTATGTGGTAATCAAGTATAAAAAAAGAAATATCATGGGTTAACAAATCAAGACAGACCAAACCTTTGCTAAAGAATAAAAAAAAATTTAAGTAAAAATTTAACTAAAAAATAATTATTTATAAAATATAAATATAAGAAAGATACTGAAATAATTAGGACCAACCGACTGAAACTAATAATATTTTCTACCTATTCCAAAAAAAAATGTTTTTTTTACTTTTTCTGCCGTCTTACCCATGAAACTCCTCCTGAGGTCGAAATCAATATTCCTTTACAGGTTTGATCCGGAACAGTGTGAGAAACTCCATACAAAACATTCAAAAATTGTAGCAGGTCAGGGAGAACCCCAAAACTAAAATTTCATTTCTTCAAGAGTGTGCAAGCCTTTTCGACATACAAGCAACTTTCTTTACTTATCTATGACCTATGTTTTTTATTGGTACCTCCCCTTCAAACTTTCTTTACTTATCTATGACCTATGTTTTTTATTGGTACCTCCCCTTCAAAACACTCTAAAGTTTATTATAGGCCTTTAAGCCAATCAAGTAATCAGGAAAAATTTTGAGATCAGGGTTTTTTTTGGAAAATTGTGTTTTTTTGAGGCTTACTGATAATATAAGGTACAAGGAGACCCTACAGCGCAAAATTGATTAGAATTACTTTTGTTTAGTGTCCCGTGAAACCCTCTGAAAACATTTAAAAAACTGGGGATATGCGCCCCCCCCTCACTGCGGGGGGTATAACTTTTTTAAATAAGCATCTGTATAAAAAAACATAAAAGCTTTTTTTTGGGAATCAAAATAAATTGTGGGGCCCGTGGTTGATTAACAAGGGAGGCTCTGGAACCAAATAAATATGCACCCTGAGCACAAGGAAGCCTTGGAGCGAAAAAGTCAAATCTTTTTTGTAGAGGGTACGCTAAAACAGACTGGAAAAATCCGAAATCTTGAAATTTCCTCCTTGGGGGCTTTTACACCCCCCAGGAGGTGTCTGAGCGAAACGTTTTTTAACATTTTCAGCAGTCTTACTGCTCCCCTGAAACTCCCCCGAGGTTGAAATCGATATTCCATTATACGTCTGATCCGGAAGAATGTGGAAAACTCCATACAAAATGTTCAAAAACTCTAGGGAGTCAGGGGAACCCCAAAATTAAGATTTCACATCTTCGAGAGCGTGCAAGCCTTTTATCCACAAGCATGCAACTTTCTTTAATTATCTGTGTCCTATGGTTTTTATTAGTGTCTCCCCTTCAGAAAACTCTAAAGTTTATTATAGGCTTTTAAACCGATCAGGAAAAATGTGTGTGTGTGTGTGTGTGTGTGTGTGTGCGTGTGCGTGCGTGTGTGTGTGTGTGCGTGCGTGCGTGTGCGTGTGAGAGAGAGAATGTATATGCGAGTAAAAAAAAGAGAGAGAGAAAATGCCAATAACAGTACAGAAAGACAATCGCACAAATAGTTAAGCACATAATTATAAACAGAAAAGATTTCTTTTTTTAAAAAATAATTAAACATAAACCTGCGCATTAAGAATATTTTTTCAGTTATAAGGCAGAACTGATCCATTAAATGTCTAATGTTATTATAGGTCAAAATTGCATTGCTGCGAGCAGCATTTTTAGTGGGAATTTGATCCAATCGAGTTCATCGATGCGTATTTGGCATTCACAGTACATGGGCAGTTAGATTAATTAGAGTAGGCGCAGAGTTTCGTGCTTCAGCGTTGTGGTTATTTAGCTATAGGGCTACATGTAGGTTGACCTAAGCCTACGGCGAGGGCAATTGCTGCTGAGGTATTTTACTTTGATGCTAAATGTCGACCGCAGCATTTGCATTGGGGGCATTCCGACTGAGGCCTGGCTGATGACTGAGATATGTAATCAGTACGAAGGTCATTCAGACGACTCCCGGTAAAGCCCATC
>JAAAKQ030470917.1:0-23609 GCA_010016005.3 Zanna intricata | reverse complement strand
ATTTAAATAAATAAGGTGTAATTTTTTTGTCAAAAAAATGCTTCACATTTTTTGTAGGTTTTTCTTCTTTTTTTTTTTTTGAAGGGTGAAAAACACTTTTGCATTATCATCGCCTAAACAAACATAATACATTACAAAAAAAGAAAAAACTGTAATAATTATTAAATTGTTGAACGCAGATGCACAGCTTTAAGAAACAACAGTATATTAATAGCATCATCATATTACTTCCTTGACTATCTCAGATGTTAGTTCCTAATTTAAATTTACAATGCAATGCATAACACATACAGTCTACAAGGATGTAGTGTATTGGTAATTGGCAGTTGCAGTGAACACAAAACGGGTCTGATTCATTAGGTGTCCATGTGCAAGAATAGTATGCCCTATTCATAAATGGCAGATAATAGCCTCCTCTCAATGGTTATTATGGATTGAAGAGTTCCATGTTATTTTGTAATAATATAAAAATTAAATTAAGCAGAAGTTACAAAGATATTAACAATCAAAAGTTTACCTGGCTGCCATTTTGAAATGGATTAAGAGATTAGGCTCATTATTTTTTATACAAGCAAAGCTCTAGGCACCCTAGCAATAAATAAAATTTCAGCTTAATATGATAAAACCATTCCTGAGAAACACATTTATTTTTTTTAAATATAAAATGACAGATGGCTAAGCATTCTGGACATATGTTAATGTAAAGTTTTTCTTTATATTGAAATTAAAGACATTCCCTTGAATTCTTGAAATGATTTTTATAAACTCCCTTTATACACTGTTTGCACTCTGTATAAAAAAGTATAAATTGTAAACAGTACATATAATTTTTATTAACACTGTGGTATATTATTAATAATTAAAAAGAAAATATATGATATTCATCATTTTGTCATTTTTTACAAGCTTATAAGTCAGCAGGCAATCACATATGTCACAAAAGTTTCTGAAAATTGGATTGTTATCCCCATGGCTTTTGTGAAATAACTATAATAGAGAAAAAAAAACAGTTTGATTTGCAAAATAATGGCAGATGACTTCTTTTCATTAAATAACATAATGTTTTCATAAATGGTGGTGACTTATAAAACATAATGAAATTTAAATAATACATGATTTGTTGTATACAAGATAAAAATTTATAATAGCCAACAGAAAGGAACAGACTTAATAATAACCATCCAAGAAAAAATCCAACAATAATATTTCTCTTAAAATTATGATACCACAGTCAATTAAAATGATTGAATACACAGATATTCATTATTTTAAATTTATTTCTACCTAAGTTACTTAGCTCTGTAATTGTGATCAATTACATTCCTTAATTTCTCATCAGTTATAGAAATGCACAGTTATCTTCTTATTCTTATCTGTTTTTACACTGACTGTTACAGAATACATGCAATTCTTGTTCAACACAATATTCAATGTCAGCAATATTTAACATCAATACTAAGCAAAGCTACATAAAAATTCAATACATCAATAGCACTCACCCTAGAATTGGCAATTTCATAAATGTCACCTTCAAATTTTCTAGCGAAAGCAACTAGTATATGCATACGTTTGTCCAGCATCGCTGAAGGATTTGAGGTGGGAAATATAGCCTGCGCTCTGTAAAGAACAAAAGTAACAAATAAATTTCTTTAATAAAATACAATATGAATCAATTAATAAACCAACAAAACATGACTTCAAAATTTGATAAATATGACTTTCAGCTTGAAACAGTATAAAAGTTAAAATTTGAGAATACTTTCAAAATGGAAAAAAAATGAACAGAGATGTTGAAATTGGTCATTTCAGATGTTCAAATGTAATTGATCAGTGGAAATACTGCTCTGCATAAGAACATTACTGAAAGAGAAGTAACTTAACATAGCAATTCAACATTCTTTAGTTCTTTACAGCTTTAGGGAATAGCACCAGATTATTAAAATAAATGTTTTGTGTCCTTGAAATGACAGCAGGGCACAACTAACTCTTGATCTCATTTGAAAAGGACTTGAAAACGATCTCATTTGTGAACAATACCTTTTCATCAAGCATTCTATTCAGAAGCATATTGTTTGTTACATTATTATCTGCATACTATCTTGAGAGAAAATTTTATTATTATTATTGTAGTTCATGTTACCATTAAATATGAATAAAAAAAGTACATTAACCACATTAACTTATGATATATATTACTACTTACATAAAACTTTTTTGCAACCACTAATGTAGACAACTTCCTGGCATCAAATCCATATCGTACATTTTTTATAAGCTATAAGATATTCTTATAAATTTTACTAAAAATGAATTAATTCTTTCTTCCCTATAAGCTTTTTTCAAGTTATTTTAACAATGCCACAGTCAGTTTTAAATAATTTTCTTCCACTTTACCAACTTAGTAATGCAGGGTATCCCAAAAATAAACTGAGATACTTGCAGGACATGTTCTACTGATAAAAATAATGAAGAAAGTAAATACAAACATAGGTCTGGAAACGCTTTGTTTTTGAGTTACCGCTAATAAATGATTTTGCCTGGATTCAGCTCTTCTAATAAAAAGAAGCCTTACAGTAACTTTTGGGATCTAAATTAGGAGAAAAATTGGTAGTTTCTTACGTAATTTGTGCTGGAAATTAATAAAACAGGTCCAAAAACTGTAATTTTCAAGTTATCTGATGTAAAACATAAAATTTGGGGTCAAAAACGAGGTTTTTTAGGTTTGCAGTAGAACTTTGTTAAGTGATTAATAAATACAAAAGATTTAGTATTAAAACTGGTAGATAATTAAATTATAAGAAAATTGATGGAAATACAGCCAACAAAAAGTAAATAAATACTTTTAAAAATCAGGTTTTTATTGAAGCAAAATAGGCAAAAGATAGACAGAAAATCATATTATTGTTTATGTACCTAATAAAATTCTTTTTAAAAACAAAAATGCTAATTACTGAAAATAATTTTTAGAAAATAAAAAATTCATAAAACAGTTTTTTTTTGTTGACGTGACAAGGTTACATCTAATAAATCGGTGAGAGCTGGGAGGCATTCACTGAAATCGCGTCCGTTACGGCTTCACCCGAAGCCGTAACGCGGGCTTCAGTTGGCTTCGTACATGTTCAGGCCTCTGTTGATCGCTGTGCGCTCAAACATGCTCAGAGCTGGCACGCGTATTCGAACGCTCAGTTACTGTCGCATGTCTTTGTTTCGGTTCGTAACATTCCCGGCTGAGGACACATGAGCGAAGTTTGACACTTGTAAAGTTACACGAGTCTATTTTTAAGTTGATTGTTTGTTGAACTGTTTGAAGTGTATTTGCGGACAAATTTTCAAAAAAACATAACAATTTGACCACAAATTATTATTCATAATGTATAAAATTGTAAATATTATCAAAAATTAATAAACTCTTTAAAAAGATATGTGTACAAAGACGTTCAATTTATTTTCTTCGATAATTGCGATAGTAATCGTTTCAAACACTAAGTCCAAGAAGAAGCTGTCACATTCAAATCTCGCCACACACAGTAGATGCATGCACCCAATTTATTACTTTTTTTTTTAACTCTGTATATTCAATCATTTACGCAGGTAAAGTGAAATAATTACATAAAAAACTAAATTAAAATGTATATTACTTAAAAAAATATTTAAAAAACTTTTATTGTATATGTTTGCAATATTGCAAACATATACAATAAAAATGCTGGACAACAATGAAAATTGTGTACTTCATTTGAATCCGTATCAAAAATTATCATACAGATAATGGAAGTGCAATGTTATATTGTAGTGTAAAAATGCTGTTTCAATTTTCTAATGAGGAATATGCCAATATAATTTTTGTCTATGGATTCTGTAACAGTAATTCTGAAGTTGCTCAATGTGAATATCACGAAAGATTTTGTGGAAGGTGGATTTAAAGTATGAAAAATTTTTATTCAGCATATCAGCATTTACGAATGAAAGGGTCATTTCCAACGTGTTTGTTTTCTGTTGAACCCCAAGGAAATCATTGTTAATGATGAATATCGCATGATTCAGCATAACCCAGGCACTTGGACAAGGAGAACTTCATGTCACACTGATCTGTCAGAAAATCTATTCCCTTTCTACCTGCAGAAGGTTCAAAATTTGTGGCAAACAGATTACCCCCAGCTGTTAAACTTTTATCATTGGCTTACAATACTGATAAAATAAATTCAATTTTATTCACTGATGTAGCCACTTATACAAGAAATGGAGTATTCAATTCTAAAAATGGTCACTAATGGAGCAGAGACAATTGACATGATAACTATATTAATGTTTGGTGTGGTATTATTTGTAATAGAATTTGTGACCATTTATTTTCAATGAAAACTATATGGGAGATGCATATGTTCATTTCTTGAAAAATATTTTTTGTCAGCTCTTTAGGAGGATATATCTTTAGATTGCAAATGATTTTTGAGTACGATGGTGCAACACAAATTCACTTGAATGAATTTGTGAATTGAAATCACTTGAATGCTAATTTCTTCAACTGGAATGGACATGGGGAACTAATCAAATTAATTGGCTGCCACAATCATCTGACTTAACTACACTAGATTACTTCATTTGAGACTATATAAGAAAAAAACTGTATGCCAACAAAGTGAGAGTTACTCGTTAAAATACTTTTCAATTTATATGAAACAACATGAGATAATACGAACCGTCTTCAGAAATATTTGTCAGGTACATTGTAAAGTAGAGAATTTCTAACAATACTGTAACTGAAGTTTGTTATTCTGTTACCATTTATCATTTCATGTATTTACTTTTTTTGTTTTGCTATATCAAGAATAATGTTAATTAGGTACAGAAAGAATAATACGAATTTGTCTAGTCTTCATCTGATTTGCTTCAATAAAAATCTGATTTTATTGAAGCAAAATTGATTTTTAATTTTCTCAAAATTAAATTCTCTACAAGTTTTGTTAATAAATGTTCTGTATTCATTAGTCATTTAATAAAGATATTGTAAATTTTTTAAACATGGTTTCCGCTAGTATATAAATAATAAATAAAAAAAATGTTTTATCCATCTTACCAGCACAAAGATATAACTTTTCTCAAGATCTTTTGGTTCATCATCAGGAGATTAGAATATTACAATAAGTCAAATTAACATACAGTCATGACTGAATGTCAACAGTATACTCTTGATAATGAATATACTGTTGACAATCAGTCATGACTGTATCTTAATTTTAATTTATGACTTATTGTAATATTCTAATCTCCTGACGATGTTTAAATAAACCAAAAGATCTTGAGAAAAGTTATATCAATGTGCTGGTAAGGTGGATAAAAAAAAATTTTTTTTGTTAAAGATATTGTACCAGTAACGTAAAAGAACTGTTTTTGACATCAAATCTGTGTTTTATGTAGGATGTCTTAAAAACTGCTCGAGTTACAGTTCTGGGACCTGTTTTATATATTTCCCAGCTCAAATTTGAAACCATCAACTTTACTCCTTAATTTAAGTCCTAAAAATTACAGAAGGGCTACTTTTTTATAGAAGAGCTGAAATCCAGCCAAAATCTTTCGCTAGCCATAACTCTAAAAAAAAAGCGTTTTTAGACCTATGTTTATATGAATTTTTTGCAACATCTTCACCAATAGAACATATCCTGAAATTTTTTTATTTCTATATGGGACACCTGTATATCTATACTAATCTCTTTTATTAAGATTTGAATGGTCTTTGATTCAGATTAGTACTTATCGCAGACTGAATCTTATTTGATTTGTCATCAAATTTACACTACTTAACAGCCAGTTCACAGTTACATTAAAATTAAATTCAACCTCAGCAGAAAATTTAATTTATGACTATAATCCATTGATTTTCAATGACTTAAATACTTAAATTAATGTCTTTAGGCTGTATTTTTGAAAATTACTTAGCACAGAACCTGCAAATTGAGTGCAGCCTCACTAAGACTAATAATTTCATTCATATATTAAACATTTTCCTATTAAAGACAATTATGAATTACTGTAAGCTGAAATAGAACCACATAATTCACATATTATCCTTTTTAATAATATTATTTAAATCATATATAATTTCAGATTGTTAAAAAAATGTACTTCTATTTTTGTTTTTTATCTTTATCAGATATGCTGAATTATGAATTAATGATTGAAAATAAAAATATCTGAGGTTTTTATTGATTTTTAAAATCTAAATAAATGGTTACATATATATCAGATAATTTACGTTAGAATTTTTTGATTGTATAACATGATTTCATTTTAAACTTTTATTTAAAAAATTAATCTAACCTTATTTTTTGTAATATTAAGTATTTTTGTTTAGTTGTAACCAAATGCTGGTATAGTTTGGAGATATTATAAATGAAATGGGACATAACACAAAACAAAATTCAATATATATTGTATAATTATAATCTAATATCTACTATATAGAATTCATATACCCGCATGTGATTATTAAAATTATTTTTTGTTATTATTCAGTTGATTATTTAAATTATTTCTTGTTATTTCACAAAAAATATATTTAATCTGAGAAAATCTATAGCTGTAATAGATAAAGGATAAAATATTTTTAAAAAAACTCAAATATTTGGTCTGAAAATTTGAGCAAAATTAATTCTTACAAAATAATAAATTTAAATATTTTACTTCAAGATTTAAGGATAATTACTCATATAACTTGAGGTAATAAATATAACTACAATTTATAGACAGGCAATAACCACATTAGTCAATATTGCTAAAGATAATTTTTTTTTTTAAATCTACAATCTGCTTAACTCACAGTTTTTGGACAAGGTAGCTTCTGAGATCAGATGTTACAGATTGATGCCATTCTTTGGTACCTGTACAGGAATGGCTGTCACCTGGCCAGGTTGGAGACCAACTGGCAATTGCAGGCTTGCTAAGCGGTTGTCAGCTGTACTCAACTACACACAAATGACAATTGTTAGTAACAGCAAGGATAATAAATTAATAGTTTTCACTGTTATATTATTTATTAAATAAATACACAAGTCTCAAAACAAAATTTCATTAAGATCGATTTATCCTGTCAAAAGTTATAAAGTTTCAAACGTAAGAACATTACATCATCTATTTTGGTTTATTAAGATCCCTGGGTCATATAATTTCAAAAAATAAAAAACCCCACACTCTATCTTTGACCAATTACCATACTTTTATTTTTGCAGTACAGCTCTAAAGTTATGCCAGGAAAGTAGAAATGAGGAAAGATAACTATGTTGAAAGTCAATAATAGAATGTATATAGAAATGACAATAACTGGTTTTTAATTATTTCACAATTTAGGATTTGAAAGATTCTAGCTGGAAAATAGCCAATTTACCATTTAATTTCATCCTTATGATCAATAATTATTTTTTAACATTCAATAAAATCTGTCAACTAATACTCTAAAGATTAATGTGAAAAGAAAATAAGAGATAAAAGTGAAACTTATTTTTATTTTAGTATAATAAAAACAGTTTGGAATGAACTGTTAACATTCCAAGAGAGGCCAATTTAAGTTATAAAATTGATTTTTTTTAAACTTTCTGGTTATGCTAAAAAGAAAGTACTTTTAATACATCCATTTTAAGCTACTTGGAAGGTCCATGCATCAGGAGGGGTTTTATATAGATTAAAATATTCACTAAAATTAATTTTAAATAAATTAAAATCAGAATTTAATAAGTTTTTAATTTTTTGAAATCTGGAAGTTCCCCCTTCATGAAAGGGGTACTAAGTTATTTTAGTGACTTTATTGTTTAACAAACAATGCTTTGACTATTAAAAATCTGGAATTATGAAAAACAATTTTCATTTTGGTGTTCCCATACTCGAGAGAAAGCATTTGGGTAAAACTAACTTTTAAGAAAATAACCCTCAGTGCTGATAATAAATAATTTTTTTTTTTTAACTTAAAAAAAATACATGTAGCCATAATGTAAATAAACTACTGTAAGTTGTAATTTTCTAAGGGGTAAAAATTTTTCATTAATTTTTTTTTTTTTTTGAAGAGGGCTATCAAAAAACCTAGATTTTTACATTTTAAATGCCATAACAGTAGTAGTTATAGTATTCAAAATCTTTATCTATAAGATAACAGTAATAAAAAAAAAATCACTGTAAAATTAATTTAATATTTCAATAATGACTTATAAATTCATTAATTTTTTTATGGTCATAAATAATTTATTTCCAAAACTGAAAATTCATTTGAACAAATTCAAAAGAAATTTTCTAAAGAAATATAATTCAAGAGTTTTAATGTTTTGACGTGACAATGTTACATCTAATAAATCAGTAACAGCTGGGAGGCATTCACCAAAATTCGATAACAAATCCGTTACCTGAAGCCGTAACGTGGGCTTCGTGCATGTTCGAGCCTCTGCTGATTGGAGTGCGCTCGAACGCGCTCACGTATTTGTCCATCTTTGACACGCGCAATAGTAATAGATACCTCGCGAGGATGATCCTTGTAGTCATGACCAATTGGAATTTACATTCTTCTTATACACATGGAGATGTTTAAGCAACAACTATTGAAATTAATAATCATAAAGTAAAGAAACTGAATAAACCACTTGCAGTGGGACGGACAAAATCAGATTTTCCTCTCCTCAGCCTCCCCTACATTATATCAGATGATTTTAAATATCAAACTTTGTGGAGCTATAAGGAGACTAATAATGGTGACAATGTTTAGAGATGAAAGGATTAATAACTTGTACTTGGTATATGATGTAAAAAACCGATGGATATTTTCCTTTGCAAGATGTAAAATGATTATAACCCAGACTTAGCATTTGTTACCAAAAATAGTGATGGGATACTACTACCAGCGAGGCAAGTCATTTTCCCTCACAGTCTACTTGACCAGGTAGGACTGTCACAGAGCTAACAGTTCCATTTGACAAATCTAACTAGGTTAGACTTGTCAAAATTAAGACTAAGTGAAACTTTGATAAAACAAATTGGAAAAAATTCACTCAGCATCTTGATACACAGAATAGGCCAAGGCTGATGGTCAAAGTATGATCATCATAGATACAGGCATCCGCGGAAAATTAAAATAGATTAGTAAGAATCACTATCAGTGATGCTACTAAGAGGTGTGTGTGTGTATATATATATATATGGAATGAAGAACTGTATGATCAACACATGGAGGATAACAGTTTAGACAATGCAACAAAACTACTGAACGCACTTGATCATGGACAGAGATAAAAGTGGAGGAAAACAGTTGAATCTACCACCTTCCAGCACTCAAGCAAAAATGATTGCACCTTGTAAAAAAACTGTCAGCTGAGAAGCACATAAAAAAAAAGTAATTGTTGATCCAAATAACATTGCTACTAGGCTTATAGAAAAGACTAAATTCCAGGGGAAATAAATTGCTCGGAAGGAAAATAAAAGAGGAACACTAACTATGAATCAATCATGTGCTGCTAAGGAATGCAATTCTTAGCACCCTGCTGAATTCTTGAACAACAGTGGCTGGAATATTAGAGAGTGGCTGAGGGCGTTCTATAATACAAAATTACCCCTGTTGATGAAAAAAATAAGCCACATTTAAATCAAAAACCTGTGACAAATGATACTAGCTAGCTGTTATCCTACATTACAGCTTAGTGTATGTAATAAATTGTCAGAGAAGCTATTGTCAATAGTATAAGAACAATCAATCTCAAGCCCTGCTAACTGAACAGGTTGGCTTGAGATAAGGTAGAAAAAAGTGGGTACATCAGATATTTTTGCTTACCTTTAGAATTGAAGGATTCCAGAAAAAATTAAAAACAGGAGTGACAACTGTAGAGTTATCTTCAGCATGTGATAATGTTTGGAGGCATAGACTACTAAATAAACTAATATGCGTAAGGGTCACATACAAAATCATTAATAATATCATTAATGAAGTGCTGACAATTAAACAGATCGCACGGTACATCTTGGTGAGGCTTAGAGTAAGCAAAATATATAACTTTCCTCATGGATCTGTTCTTAATCCTTTGTTATTCAACCTCTATATAAATGACCCGCCATCTACTATATCCATGAAATTCATATTTACAGATGATATTACTCTTACTGCATAATCTAAGACATTTAGGGAATGGAGATAGTGATTGAAATCTGAGATTGCTTGTTATGTAATTTGATAACTGGGATCTGAAGCCTAATCCAACTAAATGAGAGATAAGCTGCTTCTCCTTAAGACATACAAGTACCAGAAAGTTGCTTAACGTCTCATTTGTAGGGAATGAACTGCAACACAATGCAATCCTAAAATATCTTGGCATGACGCTTAACAGAACTCTGTCTTATAGGCAACATATTATGAATACTATTGAAAAACTAAGAACTTGGGATAACACAATTCATAAACCGGCTGCCTGGGAAATAAACAAAAAACATACTTTGACCATCAGCCTTGGCCTATACTGTGGATAAACACTGTACACCTATGTGATTGAATAGTTACCATATTAGTTGGGTTGATGTTGAGTTAAATAAAATCATGAGAACAATCTCAGAACTGTTTCCTCTACCCCAACTACATAGCTCCCAGTACTAGCCAATATATTTCCATCACATCTCAGGTGCCAGAATGCTACTCTGGAAAAAGGATTACCAATGCAGTGACACCAGTCAACAAGATCATAAGTGATTAATCAGCACTAGAAATCTAAAAAAAAAACCTGCATGGGAAATGACCCAAAAGATTACAGAGGAAGATTTTAATATTAGACAGCAATAGCAGATGTCAAGGGATGATAACTACAGCTGTCAATGAATAGAGGTGGTCCTTGCACCTCTAATAACTGAAAAAATAAGTGAAAAGTGAGATCATTGAAAAATAAGTGCTTATTTTTAGTTTACCAAGACAGTTAATGTTCTAACTTAATTGCATAAATACATTGTCATGGTAGAAGTAATTACCATAGGAACAAATAGGGTATGTCACCTATGGCTAGTTTTGAAACTCTTCTATTATAATTGTTTGAATACTTAATTTTAATATTTTGGATACAACACATCTATGTAACATACAATAAGTAAACAATAGAAGTAGATTGTTTAAATGAACTAACAGACAGCGGATTAAGTGGGATCGGCTGTGAGCTGTAAGGGTTTCCCAGCTGTCAGCTTGCGAAACTCTCTCCTGTTCCCAAAACTGAAGAGACCTATGGAAGGATGAAGGTTTGCAACGATTGAGGAAATAAAGACTGCATCGCTGGAAGAGCTCAAGGCTATACCGAAAAGTGCTTCGAGGATTGGAAAAAGTGTTGGCACAAGTGTATTGTATCTGAGGGGGATTACTTTGAAGGGGACAACATGAATATTGATGAATAAATAAATATTTTTTCCTAAAAATATAGTCACCTTACTTTTTGAACACACCTCGTGTATCTAAAATCAAATGATATTCCTCACAATAATTTAGTGGAGAAATAAACATGCTCAATATAAACGTGGATTTAAAAACTTAAAAAGAAGAGGGAGAAATGGTTTGCCTTCTTCACTGAGCATAGTAACTTTCACATATCAGCAGGCTAATTTCATCAAAATGATGAGATATATCTGTTACGCCTTCATTTTTTCACTGCAGGGATTGGATCCCCAGTGAAACTAATTTATTCTCAGAGAAAGTAATTCTTACTAATAATATTTACACTTCTGATTTATATTTTTCACAAAACAAAAAGAGAATTAAAATACAACCTTAGTGACAGTCTCTAAAAACAATTAACTCAATGATCAGGCCTTTGGCCAAAATTATAAAACAAGAAAAATAATGCAACTCTTTTATCTTTAAATTGTTACGTACCAAAGTAGAATTTTCAGTAACAACAATAAAATCAAAAAAAGTACATTTTAAATATATGTTTACTTACAGAAACTGCATTAGCTTTTTTTGGTCGACTGATAAGGATTGTCAACTTTCTCAGGTAATTATTTTACAAATACGAAGAATTAAAGCAATCTAATACTAATTTATTTTCAAAAGCCATTATGAAAAGATATAAATTTTAGTGAAAAAAATTTGGTTTAGTTAACTTAAATGAATTACACTAGCTTCGTAAAATATCAAAATTAAGGAAAAACTTTAAAAAAAAAAAATAAGAAAAAAAGTGATTTATGAGAAAGTATTGTAATTGTAAGTAAAATTATTTAATAAACAAAGAACAATATGCACATAAAAGAAGACATATAAACTAGCATTGTTTTTGATTACACAAATGTCATCATTGGATAATATTTGTAATAAAACATAAACTGGCCATTAATCAGTAAAATAAAATTAACAGAAAGAATAGCAATATGCATTTTAAATTAAAAATTAAGTACAAATTAATATTAATAATAATCTATGTTTTTATGATATATCTAATGCCAGCAACTACTTAACAGAAATTAAAATAATAAACTGCATTAAAAAAGTTATTAACATAATGATAGTAATAACCTTCTTTTCAGTGTCCTTGGTATCTAGCAAAAGAGAGTTTTGATTTTCAACACCATTTGTTAGTGCATCAGTATCAGATTCATGTGAGTCCATCTTTCCAAATCCTAAAAAACAATGAATAAATAAATAAAAATGTACAATCTTTAAATAAATAAACAATGCTTTGATAACAATAAACCACAATTAACCTAGAAAATAAAAACAATAGTCATGCAATAATTTATTAAAATGGTTACAATGGTTCTTCTTTTTTTTCGGTTTGCAGTTAACAGCTAAAAAAAGATCAGGGTGGACATACTCTTCTAATACTAATCACTTTCTGTTGGAAGAAGTTCACCTGAAATATTTTGTCAAAAAATTAAATAAGTACACTGTTTTAATCTACCACTTATTATGTGAACAGGAAAAAATTCTAAAAATTAGTTCTATTAAAAGAACTAATCAGTCCCCGCATATGGAGAACACAATGTATTTGTTGGGACAACTGGAGTTATCATAAATTCTTGCAGAACTTCTAATCCATATAGGATGAAGTTTGGAATCGGACTAAAGGTTCTCCTTAGGCATCTGTTCTAATATAGGGAGGAATTCATAGCAGCAGTATCAGCTGTATATTAAGAGTAGATGTAAGCGCAGTGATCTTTATCCCATACACACTGATGAATGGAAACAGAATACTGCCACACAATTATTTTTGAAATTTCAGCATCATGGCACAGTGTTCTGATAGTAAAATTGCTTTCAATTTGGATCACAGAGAAGGTATCAGAAAGATACCGACAGACATGGACATTTCTGCAAGCATTAAGTTAAAAAATTAGGATGGGAGAACATATTTTACAGAACAGATAACCGAATTAAGTGAAGTGAAAAGGGATGAACAAAGTGAATTTAACAAGATAATGTGCATGCACTACTCAGCTAAAAAAAAAAGGAAAAATTCAGAATGAATCATCTTACAATAATAATAATACCAAAGTGTATTCAAACAATTATTTTTAATAATTTTTATTTAAGCACTCTACACAAATATTTTTGGGGATATCTTTTAATTCTTAGATCCATATTTATATCAGTAAACTCGTTTCTACATGGAAAGCTCTCCTTTCTTGTACCAATCAGATTTAAATCTCCGCCTTATTTTGTTGTTCATTTTAATTTTTTCAACCTGAATAATAAAGAATTTCTACAACTTCTGATAAATTACAATCACCTATTTTAACAATTATTCTTCAATATTTGTTAACATTTCATGACTTTATTTTACTCTTTTTTATTTTGCGTTGAATTTCTCTCAACTAGTAATAAAAAAATATGCCATAAAACATTTCTTTTAACTCATTAGTTTCTGTAAAAAAAAAAATATTATAAAATTCTTAAAGAAAAGATAGCCCTAAAATATCTTTATTAACTCTCTTTTGAATACATTATATAAACCAATAGTAATTTTTCTAGTATATATTAGTTTGTTTTTATAAACTGCATAAAAAAGATAATCCTGGAAATCTTTATTTTCTGTCCTTGTAGTAGATTGTATAAATCACTATATGCCATGATATATAGTGTGTGCATACACCATGATGTATAGTCTATGCCACGATACAATTGAACACAGTAGCAGCTATAAATATGGATTCAGCAAGTATGAGTTAAAACTTAGTAGTTGAGGCTGAATTATTCGGTCACTTCCACATGCAAGTAAAATGATTGTGATGTGTGTATAATAATGCACTGTAAGCAATCACTTCTCTGGTACCATGGTATGACAATAAGCAATTAAAAATTTTATTGAGTATTTGTTACTGATGTTTAACAATGAAAATATAATTTGTAATAATGCTTCACACCAATATTCAGTTATTTCATCTCTGTTATTATGGTACTCCATATGGTATAATACTTTTTTCATTTTAACAACAGTTTTATTTCCATTAACCTTAATTTGTGCTGTGTTTTTGGATAATATAATTTATTATCTAGAGGAAGTTTAGGTTAATGCGGGACATGGATAGGAATATGTATAGATGGATAAAGAAACAGAAAGTCAAAAGATGTTTTTATGAAAGGTTTGTCAACTGGGGTGAAAACCCCAGCTGGAAAAAATAAACAATTAATATTAACAAAGTAGGAAGTAAAAACAGATTTTTGAATGGTGGTTTATGGGTATTTGAATCCAGACCTCCTGAAGAGTATCACAATGAAATGAATGGTGATAATTTTTTATGCAGTGGGTTAAAAAAAAATCTAAGTTGATGCTGAAGGATCCATCATAGTAATGGATAATGTGCCATACCATTGCCTGAAAATTGAAAAAATTTCTAAACACTCAGACCCAAAAATTGAAAATTTCTGAACAGTTAAAATAAAAGAAAATTCCAAACAACAAAGACATATTAAAAGTAGAACTTACAAGATTAGTAAAATCAGTTAAACAAAATTATATTCATTATAAAGTAGATGAAATTGCAAAATTAAAAAAATTGTATCTTGTTGCGTCTATATCATTGCAATCTTTTAAACAATAAAAATACTGATAGGTATGATATATGCAAAATGAAAAGGCTACATTGGGAGTAATGACCTAATATTTAAATTAAATCATGAAAAAATCTATTGATATAATGTGAGTACATGCAAATACTTGGAAAAATTGAATTCTACATGTAATTAAAAAAGAAGAAAAGCATGGGAACCGTGCCCGACAGTTTGCATGAAAATATTGTGATAAATTTGGGAAACGAAGACAATAGTTCAACAGACCGCAGCTTATCAGATATTGAAGAAATACAATGAGGTAACTTTTTTTGTTTTACTTGAAGAAATTTTAATATAACGCATCATAAGTACTTTCTTAAAAAAATTATTTTTATGGTAAATATATCATTAATAGTTTTTTTTGTGAGTACCAAAACACATTCAAAACTGTTATAGTTTTTTCAAAACACACTTCTGGGGTATAAAGTTGTGTCACTCTATGATGCTATTACCCAATACTGGATTACATTTTTCATTTATAAGGGTTCTAAAAGGCCATGCAAAATGGAAATAAAATAAAAGGGACCTGAATTTTAAGTTAAGAGACTGTTGCCAATCAAAAATTTATTAAACAAAGGATATATCTTTGTTGATAATCTTTTCACTTCTTTAGGATTAGCCAATATTTATATTATCAACTTAGATTTATTATCGAGACAATGAGAAAGGAAAGGAAAGGAGTATCACAGGAAATGAAGTAAATTTACAGTGGGGAAAAAAATATATGAGGAAAGGACATGATGACAGTAGGTTATCAACAAAAAAAAATCAAAAACCAATGTGTTACTACTAACAACAAATGGCAAGCTAGAGAATGAGCAGTGATCCAGATCAAGACGGACTTAAATGCATGCAACAAACAAGCCTATTATTTCTCTAGTTGAAAATCTTTTCAACGGAATAGCTCTCTATTCAAATCAATAGACCTAATGCAGCTGATACTGCAAAAATCATATCAAACTTCAATTCCAGAGGTGGTGAAGATTCAATTCCTGAACAATATTTTGGAAAACTTTCAAGTGGCAATGAGAAGAATTACTGTTAATGTGGTGTTAAAAGTATACAAGCTGGTGGTAAGAAAAAGAAATCTACATACTTGGGTAGAGACTGCAAAAGGAGGCTACACATAAAGTGTTTCCCGTTGCATTATTATTGAACTCAAGTGGAAGCCTCAGATTTAAAAACTGTAAATAGCATCTTGTGTTATTACGTTACATTTTTATTAGTTAATTTAATTAAATCTTTTGTAAGCTAAATGACATGCAGTTAAAAGAAACTGTTTTCATTAAGATAGATACTGGTAATTGGCCATGTATGTGTATTGCATTGATGTAGTATTCAAACTGTGCACGTAGTGTTTTATTACTTTTTAATTTCTGAACTTCAATTGATGAAATTTAGTAGGTGTGTAGAAAACTTAATTGTGTTTCATGTGACATAGACAAACTAAAGCTAATTTTTTAAAGACAGTAAGAAAGCAGAAACTACAAAAAATTTTGTATTTTTTTTTTTTGACATGTTAAAATAATTCATGTTTTAAGTTACTAAAATAGTACTGAAAATTATACTATCTTAAATGTCCTTTATTCTGAGCAAACTAAAAAAATATATATATTAAAAAATTACTAAAAATAACAGATACAACTTCTTGAAAAAAGTTCACAAACCAGACCAAATGCCTTCCACTTTATCTCACACCTTTTGAGAATATCCCTGGCACCATTGAGGAGTACTTTTTAATAAATGTTGGGCATTGGCAGGCATGACTTTATAATTGTCTTGGCTGTAAAAGGGTTAAAGCAAGCAATTGCAATATTAGTTGGTTAGAAAATGTTCAAGAGTATCTTGAAACAAAACTGGATGTTCAATTCAACATACTGGACAACTGACAGTATATTGATTTGTTAAAATATACATATGCAATATAATTTGTATAAGTAAATATACATTATGATATTCTGTAACCTAAAGTGTATTAAATTATCCATTAATACAAGGAAGGAACTCTATCTAGGTCCTCTTAAAAATTTTTAACTTTCATTTATACTAAGATCTCTTTCATTTTTTTCACCTATGTCTCTTCAAATAATACTAAAATATTAATATATATATATATATATAATTACTATTAAAAGAAATTCAGTATCAGAAGTTTATCCAGTATATCGTGTATTCATTTTTGTATAAAACACGGTAAGTATATTTATTATTTTTTAGAAAGTTTAAGTTATACAATTAAACCAAAGTTGTTAATATTTCATACATAAAATACATTAATAATAAACACAAAAACAACGATAACAAATACAACGGAATATAACTTTTAAGTAAAATTCAATAATAAAAGTTTAGCATCCAAAGTTTGAAACCTTCTAATAGAGAAGTGATAGAATTCACAGATTTGGATAATGTTAAGTGATAACAATAACCTGTTCTGAAAGTTAAAGAATGTATACCATGGCTTACCGCAAAATTAATGTTGTATGATGTCAAGAAACAATATTGCAAGCTTTCTAATAAGAATGTATTTTAGGCTACAGTGTACTACTGCATTTCGTATTAATGTTATTGCGCAGTAAATTTCTCGCCTAAATGTACGTCACATCTCGTTTTAGAACGTATGTTGCTGATCGGGAGTTCAGATAAAGAGGATTGTCCTTAAGGCGGGTAGCGGCAAAAAAAAATTCAATTGGAGAAGTAAATTTCAAAATTACATTACAAAATCATATTCCAAAGATATGCTATGAAAGAAACAAAACTACTGTGATCGCTTTGCTTTACTTTTTACAGATCTTCATTGTACAAAAATATTTTTATAATACAAATATTTTTGTAAATCGCAGACATTGATGACTAAATTAAATTCTGATTTTACTGAAGTAAAATCATTATAAAAAATAGAGAGTGATCATAAATTACACTGATATACAAAAAACAAGTTTTTAATGTTTCTCTAACTGTGATACCATTTCTTAAATTGTTTTTTGCATACACTACAGATCTGCAATTACAATTTTTCTATCATGCTTAGTTTTAAATAAATTAAACTTAAAAAAAATTTAAGGGAAAATTTTGTTAAAATCTATAATTTTGCATAGCTATACCCGAGTTAGAATGATTTCGCTGATGCTTTCGTTTTATAAATAGCCACAGGCACATCCCGAATTAATGTCCAACAGTAATCGGCTTGGACGTTAATATTCCATTTCCCTTTAATTAAATTAAAGCTTCGGTGATGAAAAAAAAGTCATCACCGAAATGTTTTGATGGAAGCATTCACCGTGTACGTCAATTAGGTTCCCGAGGTTGGCCGGGAATAAATCAAGATACGAGTGGAGGAAATGTAATTTCAATACATATATCATCACATGGCTCTGTATGAAGTAAGCAGTTGATAACAAATATCGTTGTAATTGTCAGATTTTTTTGCAGAGAAAATTTTTGGAAACGTCTTTAAATGAAGTCCAAGTTACACTTTATACATTACTTAATGTTGAGTTTAATACATCATCTTTGACCAACTCTCTTATTTGAGGACCAACAAATATTCCTTCTTTAATTTTTCCTTCACTTACACTCAGAAATTTCTGCCTGATGTACAAAAATCCGCGATTATCCTTCTTCATTGTTTTTATAAAAGTTTTCATTAGACCTGGCTTGATATTTGGTCCGGTTCAACTAAGGACCCACGATTAATAATTTTACCATTTGAAGTTAAGTTGTCTCGTTTCTTTCACTCTTTGATAACATAATGGTTATCCCGAGCTCGGCTGCCCCACTCGCAAAGAAAACATGTACAGTCTAACTGCATGCCTAACAAAATAGCTATAACTTTCAAATAACCAAATATGTTCCAGGTATGTTTTTTATAATTTATATTTTCAAGAACATCTTTCATTATATCTTATGCATCTTTCAAATTAATACCATAAGCGATTGGTATCGAAGTTAATTTGTTACCGTTGTGCAGTAGAACTGCTTTTAAACTACACTGGGATGAATCTGTGAAAAGGCGTCAATCCTCAGATTAACTGAGGACTGACGCCTTTTAACAGTTCAGCTTGATTTTAGATAGATTTAAATCCCTAATTAAGTCATTTAATTCACCTTGTGATATAAGATGTGCCTACTGCCTGATTCTCCAACGCTTCTTTCAAAATGTATATTTACAGGTAGCTCAGGAACTGGAATAATTTCACTGTGGGACACAGGCCTGATTGTAATGAAGAAAATTTTACAGTATTTTTTTAGAATTTCCAGACATACTTGTTAAACAGAAGTAACAATCGGTTACTTGATCCTTTGGTTCATGCCAAACCATAGGTAACCAAATAACAAGACCTTCCGTGCACCTTTCAGCCATGTCTAAAAAAATACAGAAATATTAGTGCATACTACATAAGGAGGCCATGTCTTATCCTGATCGTGGCACGTCAGGGGATCGAGGTAGCTAATTTTCACTGACAGTACAAATTATACGGTTTTTTAATTTAAAGTATAATTTTTTTTCTATTTAGTTTTATGATAAACTCACCAGATATATAACAAAAGGCTTGCACATCATTTACTCAATTTCGAGGTATTATGACACTGCACTGTTAACAAACAAGCCAGTTATAATTACCTAAGAGGCAGTGATAATGGTGGGGGAATAACATTGGTGATGATGTGCCTAGCACTCTTCGACCCACCCAAGAAGTCCCACAAATGTACGCTCAAAGTAATACCGAAAGGCCAGTAACAGAGCATGATGAATAAGGTGTACGGATTTTAGTTGGGGAGAGCCAAACACTTGCTGAGCCGTATGCTGTTCAGATTTGCCGTCTGAACAGCATACGAAGTGCTTTCCCCTCCGATGATGAAAAAAATAAAAGGCGCTAAAATATAAAGCCTACAGTAGTGGTGCGTCATCTTGTTGGACGTAAACACTGGGTTGCCGAAGTTCATACACTAATGTTTGAAAACATCAACGGGGGCTAGACTGCTTTGTTCATTTTTTATTAAACTTTAAATTGCATTAATAACATATGTTCACTTGCATATTTGTTAATTTAATTTACAATATGTAATTTTTCTTTTTTTTTTACATAATATTGAATTAATAAAGAAAGGAAGTTAAAATGAAGAAAACATTTATAGTTTTTCAGTTATTACCTATTGATGTGTTTGCGCAACATTGCGAATTCTTCAAGAGAAGGTTTGTGTAGCCTTAACGCAACGGTGGGATATGACGTTTAACAGAAAAATGACCATTTATAAGAAAACGTAATATAATTTATTAAAGGAAATAAAACGCTGATTATTATTCTTTTATTAGTATTTTATAATTAAATCTACATAAACTACTTTACAAATGAAATGCGAAAATTTTCAAAATAGCCCACTTGTAAAAAAGTACTTGATATTTCTTGAAATATGTTCTGTATAAGCTGTTTGTGACAATTTACATCATGGTTTTGCATTTTTCACACACTGTTCGGTAAACTAGGTTTACTGCAATGTCCTAAAAGAAATTTTCTACTTTCGGGTTTTTCAGTTTTTGCCGATCAAATTAACACAATACTAATTAATTGCGATCTAAGAGTCTAACTGATTAATTTTATCTCTAGATGCAAACATAAAAAATTTCCATGTATATACAACAGTACTATAGATTCTATTTAAAAATAAGATCCACCACCATTCATTACTTCTTTTTTGGATCTTCTAATTAGCAATATCATTATCAGAAGCATCTATTACTCTACCTACACCTTCCTTTATTACAACCATTTATATTAGTTGGTTATTTTACACAGACCTCTTTTCTTTGTTTTCGATGCATTTCCTAACATTTGGTTCAAACGAACTGTAATTTTTCATTACTGTAACACCTGAAAAATTGTTTCACAATTACAAATTTGTTTTCTTTTTTGTTGAAAGAATATTCATAACTTTCATTTGGGACTATATAACTTCCTATTTGGTAGTCCATTTTTTCTTATTATTCCACCTGTAACAAAATTCATTTTTGTCTAATCACTAAATTATAAGTATTAAACAAATCGCACAAAAAAATAACATGGTCTTTTGGCTATTCAATTACTTTTAATAAATTACGTACCACCCCTTCCCCGAGACCAGAGTCGTAATTTATTTCGCAACTTTTCCCATCGTATAGTTCAAAAATTAGATACGTAACCATTGACAGAAGGAGTACAACAAATCTGTGTCTTAATTAAGGGTCTTGCACATCAATTGAAATCTTGATGATATAAATAAAATTTACTGAATTTTTCATTCAATTCATTATAGTAAGGAGTTGTGAAAATCTGTCCAATTTATCCAGCTGTGTTGTTTGATAAATGAACATAAATGAATTCTGAAGAAAAGTTAACGGCAATATATCTAAGGAAAATAAAATGAAATGCTGACATTTTAAATGAAACTGACAACACGGGATGAAACATTGAATACGTCATAATTAAAAATCTTCCAAAAATAAAAAAATCTAATGTGAAGTAAAAAGGAAATTAATTGGTTTAGACATACTATGTATTAATGTTTGTGAAAATTTAACAAACTATTGTTAATAATAGAGTTATATTTGATTCATGATTACAAGTGAAGTGATATAATAAATAAAAACCCTAATGACAGAAAAATGTCACAATGTAGTCAATCTTTACAAACTGGAAGCAAGTATATTGGAGACTTTTAGTCAAGAGATCCATCATTAAGATCTCATGAATAATAACATCAGCAGGAAAATATGATTGTAGATGGTCTTACAGTTGAGTTTAATCTTATTTTGAAAATAAAAGAAGGTGGTTTTGCTAATATACTACATTAGATCCAGTGATTTAATTTTGAAATTTCTACCTGTTCTTTGTGGTAATCCATATCTATCTTTAAATGATCCCATGTAGCTTTATGCCGGCCTCCGTAGCCGAGTGGTAGCATCTCGGCCTTTCATCTGGAGGTCCTGGGTTCGAATCCCGATCAGGCATGGCATTTTTCACACACGCTACAATTCGTTCATCTCATCCTCTGAAGATATAACCTAACGGTGGTTCCGCAGGTAAAAAAAAAAAAAAAAATTTAGCTTTATGTAACACCAAAAGATAGGAACTTGTATTGTCCTGTCATCTTAACAAAGAGTAAATTTTTCATTGAAATATCAGGCTGAAATTCAAAGCTAATTACTTTTAATTAAATAAACATCAGGAAATTATCCAATCTTGCCTTTGGTTTTAAGGGAACAACTGCAAGAAGAGTAAAGAGGTTTCACAGAGGTGTGCAGCTATCACCTATCACCAGGACAGAAACACAGCTTCACCTAATTCACCAAAGATAATCTGAGTAGATTATAACCATAATCTGGGTATGATGAACTGTTATTTAATAGCATTTAGTTAAATTTAATGACTCTCATTACCTAACGTTGAAGGAAGCGGATCAAGAGATTAATTTATTATTCAGTAAAAATAAAGTTATTATCAATGACAAAGCTTTTGATGATTTTCATTGGTTACAAAATTGTATCATATAAAATGATTGTCAACTCTAAGTTTGACAAATGGAAATGGTGA
Organism: Zanna intricata; assembly: GCA_010016005.3. Lineage (NCBI taxonomy): Eukaryota > Metazoa > Arthropoda > Insecta > Hemiptera > Fulgoridae > Zanna > Zanna intricata. The sequence goes on along the minus strand of JAAAKQ030470917.1, from coordinate 995 downwards.
TACTTAAGTCTTTTTACTTCCTTGTATGAAGTAAAGGAAATATTGTGACCTTAAGAAATTTTTGTTTTCAGATTTTAACAGAAATATCCATTTAGACTAGTTTCCAGCGTGTTCTGCATGTATATATGTATCTCGCATAACTCAAAAACGATTAGCCATAGGAAGTTAAAATTTGGATTTAGGACAGTTTAACATCATTAAGGCACATCAGTTCGAATCCAACTTCATATATTGATTCATTAAATTATTAATCTCTGATTGAACAATTTTTTTTACAATAAATAACAATTCAATAACAAAAAATATATATACATAATCTTTCTATGTTATCATGTTATCACTGGTTGTGATAATTTTCTCCATAAATTTCTAAGGAACCAACTTAAGAATAATAGATGACTAAACTGTGTACAATTTAGTTTTAATCTCGTAAAAAACAATTACAATAAATTGATTTTTGTTAATTACACAAACAGTACAACAGAAGATGAAAGAAAAATAAAATTTTTTCAGTATTGCATGTTAATAGAATCAGCATAAGATATATAACTGTAAATACATTAGGAAAGTTATACCATTCAACTTTGGCTCTAAGTTATACCATTCAACATTTAAGTATATTTGATTTATCTTTTTCAAATGTAATTCAAGACAAGAACTTGAGTGTGCAAATTCGAAATATTATCAAATCTTAAAATGTGTAAATAGCAATGAAATGTTTAAAACAATGTTTTTTATGACCTTTTGGTTATAGAACTAACATACTTATATACAAGATAAAAAAAGGATAAAGCTATAATATGAAGCAAGCTGATGATTACTGTAAAATACTGACATAGAAAAGGTCAAAAGGCCACTTATGTCAAGCGAATAAGTTCTAATTTTCATAAAATATTCTATAAGACAGGAATTTTAATTAAAAAAAAAAAAAAAATAATAACTTTTATTAACTTGTAATTCTTTAAATATTTATTATAAAATCATCAAAATGATCA
>JAAAKQ030470906.1:0-23610 GCA_010016005.3 Zanna intricata | reverse complement strand
ACACACAGCTCATCAGTTGCCAGGCGGAACCGAAACAAATACTGGTTTAAATTTATATGGTTGGTGAGCGCTTGGGCTCCAGTTGCCCTTAAAAATAAACCAGAGGCGTACCATCCCCCCAATAAATCTATACAAGGACCTTCCCTTGTCCCATTCACGCTGCCATGCTTCCATCGCGAGGCCGTTAAGCCTCTTCCGCGGGTCGGGAATGGGCAACTGGACGAAATTTAGACCTGTACATCATCATCATCATCATCATCGCCCACTCCCGGTAATGGCGAACGATGTCAGGCTGTCCTCCCCCTGACTCCTTCGTGTCTGTGTGTAGGACTCCTCGCCACAATCATAGTGGGGAAGGAGTCCCCGTGCTTCATCACTGCACCCCATCTCCATAGAAGACGGGATGCAGCTCTGCAGAGAGCTGTCCCCCCACATGACCATTCTTCTCTTTTCAGTTGTCTCAGTCATCCTCTTCAGAGTTCTTCAACCGCAGTACCGCCGTCACATATCCACTAATTTTCTCCCGTCCTAATATTCCTTGCATCATAGTTGTTGTCATAAATTCTTCTGGGGTGGTCTCCACTAAATCCCAGCGCAGTTTTTCATTAGTCCAATGATCACAATAAATAAAAGTATGTTCCGCAGTATCTAATTCTCACAGTATTAGGCCATTGCCTCTTGTGGAAACGACAAAAATACTCATTAAAGGTCCCATGCCCAGTGAGGAACTGGGACAAGTAAAAATCCACATCCCCATGTCTCCTCTCCAGCCAAGAACCCAGTACCGGGATCAACCGCCTTGTCCAGGCTGCTACCGACGCGGTTTCCCTGTCTGCCAGTCCTCGAAAAGACGTGCTTTTGCTACCTCCTTCCTTTCCTCGTTCCAGACACGTATGTGTTCTTCTGCAAATAGTTTTATCGGGGGGACCCCGTCTAGCACTCCTGATGCTAGAATGGAGACAGTCCTCCTGTAACAATTTACAATCTTAAGACAGCCGTTGTAGTGACAGTAGTTTACTTTCACATCTTCTTTTATCAATGGCAGTCTCACATGCAGGAATCGCGTGCAGTAGCATCGCCGTTACTCCTGCCTAAAACAACCGGCGCTTTGCCGATCGTGGTCCACCATGCGGAAGCATCACCTTAAGTTATTTCAGTAACTTTTCCTGCATATTTTAATATAAAACTTACATGTTCGTTAAATAACCCTGATATATGTAAATAAACTCCTAAATATTTCACCGTCAACTGTGTCTTTACCGTTTGCCCGTCGACGTAAATCGTAATTGTGCCTCCGACTACCCGTCAACGTTATCGCTTGTGTTTTCGACGGCGCCAAACTTAAACCACTCCTCAATATCCCTTGACTGATACGCCGTATCATTTGATTTGCCACCACCTCTACATTATCTTCCATACGACCGCTCACCAGTAATAAGTCGTCAGCATATGCTATAAGTTCTACATTCGCCGGAAGGCCTAGGCGTAGTATCCCGTCAAATGATATGTTCCACAATGTGGGGCTCAAAGATGACCCTTGAAGCACTCCTCCTACAGACCTGTATTCTAGTATTCCTTCCTCTGAATGTACTCGTATTATTCTATCCGAAATAAAATCAACGATTATTCTTCTGATTACTCACTCACATTTCGGCGACGCAGTTCCTGCAGGACCACTTCCGATGACACGCTACCGAAAGCGTTCTTAACATCTAGGAGAACTAGCAACAAAATTTCTCTAGTCATCCAGGTACCTGAGCGACATACCTCCGCCCAATCCAGTACATGTTTCAGTGCATCAGTTGTCTAAGTATGCGTTTAAACCCATATTAGGAGCCTGCCAAACCTCCCGTGTCTTCTACTTCATCTGTCAACTACCTGACCAATAGTCGTTTATACATTTTTCTCAGTACTGGCAATAAACTTATTGGGCGAAACTTTCGATTTTGCATCCCTATACTGGACTTTAGATCCAACACCACAGTAGCCTCTTTCCAACAAGCCGGAAAAATGCCTCTACTCAGAACAGTGTTCATCACCTCTAAAACTAGCCTTGGGTCCGCTCGGCATAAACGTTTCAATAACGAAGCCTCCACTCCATCCGGACCAGAGCTCTTCTTGGGATTCATCCGCCCAATAGTATACCTTAATTCTTTTATAGTGAATATGGGTACTTCTCCAAAGTCATCTAGTCGATAATTACTCGGCGCTAGAATAAAAGGTTCTCTTAAAGCTCGATCCACTCTCCCGTTAGCCAATAGCGATGCGGGAGGATCAAACTTCTTCGTAGGTATTCGATAGGCTGTGCTCCACGGGTCTACCTCTAGATCATCTACCAACTGCTTCCATCGCTCCCTCTTAGATCCTTTTATTGCATTAGCATACACATTCCTCCTCATTTTACAATTGTGGGACGACTCCTCATCATCTAGCTGGGCCCGCCTACGCCTTTGCCAAACCCTCCTTAAATAAGACACTTCGATTCGTAAACGACTTATTTCTGGGGTCCACCAATAAACCCGCCTACGCGATTGTTCGCTCACCGGGCGTTTGTTATCTGACACTTCTTTTATTAATTAATGCAACCCTTCCGGGTCGAATATCGGGTTATCTCAATCGCTGTAATACAGCTTCTACAATGTTCTGCACAGGAGTTGGGGTTGGCTTCCAGCGACTTTTCCTGCAACTATGTGGCATTAAACTAGTAACATCAAAGCTGATTCCTTTGTGATCCGTTAGAAACTCTTCTTCCAATGTTGTCCAATCCTGTATTAAGGCGAAGTCTCCGTCAGAGATGATTGTCAGGTCTATTAAAGATTCTGTCCCCCTACCAACAAAAGTCGTATGACCAGGTGTCCCAACTGAGGCCATATTCACGGAACTTAGGGTGGTCGCCAGTTTGACCCCTTTGTGAGTGTTTTACAATCCTCCAAGCATCACCGCTTCCGCATAACTCCGCTTCCGCAAAGTCTCCCATTACTACAACCGGCCTCAGCGCTTATCTAATTGCAGCGATCAGATCATCAAAGAAGTCTTCAAATCGGTCCTCTGCATAGTTTGATGTTATACAGGCAGCTATCATAGTCACTGTCGACATGAAGACACTACCTATCCTCATCCGGGTTTTAGTCCTCATTACATCATACCTCCCCGAGCCAGAGACAAACGTTTAATCGCAATTCTCATCTGCCTGCCAACCGTTATTAGCAACAATCAAGATCCTATTCGGTTCCATAAAGAACATCATATCGTCCCTTCCTTTTTTGTCATCTCCATACGATATCGTGCGCAACCCTCCGTCTCGCAACATTTATTTGTAAACTAAGTGCCTGTTCTCCACCAATTATTCTACAGTTATGCCTCCTACAGAGTGAATCTCCCTTTATATGTCCCAATTTTCCACATTCTAGGCATTTGGCCCCTGCTTGCAGTCTTTTACTCGGTGAGTAGTACTGCCACACTTGAAACACATTCCAGTTCTATCTGGTCCTCACATCTTGATAAGGAGTGTCCCTGTTGCCAGCAACGAAAGCACTTCAGTTCGTCTCACCATTGCTCAATCCTGCCGGGTGCCAGCCAATGACTACACTTCCTGCAATTTTAATTTTTCTGTAGCCGTACCTGGTACTTTTATTATTTTTTATCAGTGTTGCAAGTTTTAATTTTTTCATTTAATAATATAATCTATGAAAACCCAGGTATAAACTGAAAATGAACTTCGTATTATAACTCATTGATTAACAAATTATTTTTAACAAATACAATAAAAACGAAATAATCTGAACATACAAATAATAAATACAAACACAATCATAAATAATAAGTGTAGACGAAATGATATAAGTAAACATAAACTATAAAAAAATAACTGAAAAAAGATTAACAATAGAAACCAATTAAACATAATAAGGTAATTAATGAAAGCTTCCGTGGAATACCTCCGATAATAATTTCAAAAATAAATATAAATTATAGCTTAGATAGTAAAATTTTGGAATCATACATTTTATTAAAATCAGGAGTACGGCTTTTCAAGTTTACAACTGAGTGAGTGGAGTGGAGTGGAGTGGAGTGAGTGAGTGAGTGAGTGAGTGAGTGAGTGAGAGAGAGTGATTGAGAGATATTTAATGTTAAACTCTGTAAACGAATCATTAAAAATATCTATCTATGTTTTACATTAATTATTATACGTTCTTTGAATACTTTTTAATGGTTAAAAAAAATACTATATAATACGGTACCGTCGTGAATAGAAGAAACTGTCGTCTTCCTAGTAAGTTAGGAGCATGAAAAGAGATTGCTGAAGTGATATAATGAAATCTGTCAAGCCTGTTAAATTATAGAGAATAAATTCGACAGAGTTGTATACAAGAAATAAATTGTAACATTAATATCTTAACATTAACTAACTTGCTGAGAAATTTGTAATATTTTATCTACATAAAGATGTTATATAACATCTACTTAAAAATATAAATATTTCTAACGACTGTGGAATGAAATTTAATAATTAGATGTTTTTAATAATTTATTTCAAAATCTTTTCATTCGTCTTTGCGACTATTTTCATTTACTGATAGTGCTATATCAGCCTGAAATTACTACTGGTAATTATAAGCTTAGTTGTAAAATAAAAAAAAGGAGTGAGCTGATAAATAGTAGTACGTAAGTAGATACCATTTCGACTATCTGCCTGTATTCGTGTAATTTACTTTTTAAACCAAAATATGTCATTCGTTATCAATTTCGCATGTTACATTACTGATTAACTTCATACATTTAAAACATATTTTTCTGAAAATGTAAATCGGAAATCTCATCCAATTGAATAATGTATTAATACTAGCAATACCATGGCCGTTACGCCTCGCTATAAGATTACTTGCGTCTACCGTCGCAGTCAGATTATATTAACAGGCAGATCTCTGTTCGTTCTCTCTTCCCATCAATCCAGGACTCGCTGTCTTCATTAAACTCATGCTTATGAGAATGATAATAACAATAATGATAAGTAAAAATTTAAATGTATTCAATTTATAAAAATATCAATATATTTTAATTTCTCACAGACAAATTAGTCAATACAGGATGCGAAAGGTTTGAGAGATCTGAAGAAATCGGGTTTCAAAATAGTCAGCCTCCATCTTAGGTACATGTTACAGCTTCTTATCAGTAAAAACCACCGGTAAAAGTATATTTTGTCAGATTTTTAGCATTACTCGACAAACACTACTAGGAAATGATCGTAATATCTTCATTATTTTTCCATTTTTTTTTCTTCTATTTTATGCTTTTTAGTCAAACAAATCAAGCAGTAGCTGTGTTGGTTGAGCTACCAAAACACCGACGCAGGCCTCAAATAATGTTAATAAAAAAAACAGGAAAATGATCTTCAGATATTTATCTGAACAATATTTGCATGTTCAAATGTAGTGAATAACTCGTTTAGTATTGTCGGAAATGGGGAAAATTTGTAATCAGTATTAAATATGTTACCTTTCTTCACCCGCTTTAAGGTTGAATTAAAAAAAAATTAGAAATTTATTTTTATGTATTCACATGAGAATTGCAAACACAAAAATTAAGTTGGTATTTTCATTTCTTACCAAGAATTAAAAAAATTCGGGTTTCAAAAAATATTAGAAAATCCTTTTATATCAGGAATTTAAAAATTTAGAAACACGTTTTTTTAAATTTATATTTAGATTATACACACCAGAAATTAAGTTGATATCTTTTTTTGTTACCAATAAATCTAAAAACAAATAATAAATTTCATTGTTACTCCGTTCTAAAACTTTTAACTCGGAATTTAAAAAAAAATTCTTTCTTGCGGTATACTTATACATTAAGAAGACATGTATACAATTTTTTCAATCTCTAGTAGTTTTTGTTGTGTAATATTTATACTCCATTCTATATTATAGATTATTAGCATTGGAAATATATGTGTAGATTATTTTTCAAGTATTATTAGATTTTATTTTTAGTTTGGATCTGATTATAGTTATTGTTAAAACAGTGACTGAATAGAATGTAATATAGAACTAGAGTAGGAGACACGCTTCAATTTTTCAGTATGATTTACATGCTTTGTACCTCTTAAATTGTGTAACGGCCTTGTTCCTGTCTATTATAATGTTTTCAAAGCCGTATATCAAAACCAGATGGTCATGATATTTTGATGCCTTTAGGCCTAGTAATAAAAAGATTCAGATTTTATTGAATCGCAAAAAGACGTGATAAAATTATTTTTTTACATCCAAGGAAAACTCATCTTACCAGTTATTTTTTATAAAAAGTTTGATATACTACATATTTTCTCTTTTAATTTAATACATTTATTTTTATTTTATGGTTTAAATCATTTTTTATTGAATCAGTGTATACATTCAAAGAAAAATTCTTGAAAGCATATAAATAAGTAAATTTCATGATTTCCCGAAGTGTAGGATTTTTTTTTTGTTTTGTTTTTTTATAAAAGAGTGGGCAGCAACAGATGTGGTCATTAGCCTGATGGAAATTGGTAGCGTATGAAAATATGCCATGCCTGACTGGGATTCAAACCCAGGACCTCGTATCACGAGTTCGAAGGCTTGGGATTGTTCTCGGGAATGCTCGAATTGAAATGCCGAGACGATACCTACTCAGCCAAGGAAGATCTGCTGTAAGGTTTTATTATAATTATTAAAAGAAAAAAAATTATTATTATTTTTTTTTTATTTGTAATAATCGAAAATAATCTTTAAAAACCGTAAGTAATAACACTAGTCAACGTAAAATTTATATCAAATATGTTACAAAACTTTTCTCACTATAATTTGGGTGCTAATTTCAAATACGTTTTGAAATTTGTTACCACATAATGGTTTTACTTAACTCGTAAATTTTTGTAAAATTCTATTGTAATAACATCAATTTCATTAACTTTCAATTGATAATAGTTTCTGTATTTTTACTTTTAAATAATATGCATATATATTGTATACCAACGGGTCATGTTAAAATTAATGTAAAATATGAATATATGCCTAATAAAGAAAAAATAAATGAATATTTGCACTATATGATGAGAAATAGGCGTACAAACATGTTTTTATGATGACATCGTACAGATATTTGTTGCTGCCTAATACGGACCTTAAAATCTTATTAAATCTAGCTCTTCACTCGTCTATAGCTGTGTTGTGTTTCACACTACGCAATTAGTGTTTTGCTATGTTTTAATTAATTCTTCATAGTACAAAAGTGATTTTTCTCATTTTTATTTGCTACATATGGCTTCTGCAAAAGTTCGAGGATGTTCAAATCTGCCAGAAAATTTGTGTGATGTCTGTGGTAAATTTAGTCTAAATTTCAAGGAAAAATTATTTCTGAATTGATAAAAACAGCTTATAAATTTTGTTTTGATCGTGGACTAGGGAATCGAGATAAAATCTGGTTCCTTCATGTTTTTGTATACCGTGCAAGTAACTAATTGGATAGATGAAGTGGAAACGTCAAGTCGTCCTGTTTGCTGTACCGATGGTTTGGCGTGAACCTAAGGACTACGGCACCGACTGCTATGTTTGCATGACAATTTGTATTCTCATTCAAAAATAAAAAAAAAATATGCAATTTTATAAAATATACAGTTGTATCCTCAGCTCTAAAACCGGTACCATATGAACAGGAGTTAGTTACCTGTACCATTTGCCGGCCTCCGTAGCCGAGTGCTATCGTCTTTGCTTTTCATCCAGAGGTCCTGGGTTCGAATCCCGGTCAGGCATGGCATTTTTCACACACGCTACAATTCGTTCAGCGGCGTCAGTGTACAGTGGCTGTGATTGCAACTCTCTCAAGTTATTTCAGCCAAAGAAGGTCGTCCGTCGGAAAGGGGATTCTGAGGTTGGTAAAACACTGTCTAAGGGATGACCTCAGGGTCGTGTTTTAGTCCCCCTTCTCTGGGTGGTGGAGTTTAACTCTATGCTGCGGAGTCGTTTGCTCAGTGGCTGTCGTATCGTCGGTTATGCTGTTGATGGGCTGCTGCTCGTTGAGGCCAATTCTAGGAATGAACTAGAGATTCATGGTGTTCAAGCGTGTGCTGTGCTCCAGATGTGGAGCTTTCAGCATAAAATGGTCTTTAGCCCATAGAAGACCACAATGATGTTGTTAAAACGTCGGTTGTCTGAGACACGTTGGGCCCGTGTCTCCATGGCAGGCCATCCTGTATACCGCACAGGATGGCCTGTGCAGTTACTTTGCAGAAATACCTGGGGGTGATCCTAGATGAGCGTTTACGCTTTGGAGATCATCTTCGGTATTTGGCTGAGGCGCTAGATGCATTTTATGGTATTAGGCGCGTCATTCATCCCGACTGGGGACTGAATTTTAGGACTTTGCGGATTCTGTATAAAGGCAATAATGATGTATGCTGCGCCTATTTGGGCTCATCGGATGGTTTAAAAGTGTTATCGTGATATCCTCTTGAGGGCCCAGCGTCTTCTGTTCTTGGCAGTCATTGAAGGTTACAGGACAATCTCGCGGGAGGCAGTATCTGTGATAGCTGGTGTTGAGCGCAAGGAGCGGTATAATTCCAAGAAAGCTGGTCTTCTAACCTTGGTCCGATTGCGTGAAATTGAGGACCAGGAATTCATTTTGTGGCAGGCGCGATGGGATGAATCCACTAAGGGCAGTATACCCATGATTTATTTCCAGAGGTTGTTAGTTATTCGCCAATAAGTGGGTTTCCCCAATCGGCACATAACACAGTTTCTTTCCGGGCATGGCGCTTTTCGGCATAGCTTAGCTAGGTTTCGTCTTGTGGAATCAGGACTTTACCCACAATGTAGGATGCCGGACAGTGTTAGCCATGTGCTGTATGTCTGTCAGAGACATGTGCTGTATGACATCTGCTGACATTTTGTGTGTTGTATGTTGCGCGTGAGAGAGTTTAGGGAACTTGAGAGATTGCACACAGACCTTGATTTAAGGTAAGATCCGGGCTGAGTGGCAGGTTCCTGCTAGCTTCCTGCGGACCATTGCGTCTTCCAGGGTTGCGGAAGGAGTGTAGAAGGTAGGAGCCTGGGTGGCTAGGATTCCGGCTTGTCCAGTTATGTGGCTGGATATAGGCGATTTTGACGACGAGCCATGGTTATTTTCTAAATACTGAGTTTGCATTGTGACATAGCTCTGGCAGGGCAGTGACTGCCTTTTAGGTTGCGCTGCTTTGCTGGAGCGTCGGTAGGATTATCAGACTTGGCTTCGCCGAGGTAAGCATGTTTGTGTGGGCGGCCTTCGTGGTGTTGGGTCTGATGTGGGCTAAGATGTGGCAAGAAGAGAATGTCACGTGAACGTGGTTCTTTGAGATGTATTTTAATATTAATATCAATAATAATAATAAAGCTGTCTTTATGGCGGAATGGTGGCGACTCGGCCTTTCCTCCGGAAGCCCCAGGCTTGAATCTCCGTCAGAGAAATAATTTTTCTTACATGAAAAATTGAATCCAGCTAAATACCAAAGCAGTTGATACCCACAGTCTGAAAGTAATTAATATAATAATAATAATACAAATAATAACTATAGTAGTAAATAACGTAAGCCATTATACTTATTATTTTAAGCAGAATTTTTTTCTCATAACTATTCATATCTTACAACTATATATTCAAATTATAAAAATATATATTTGTATTTAACTTTTTATGAATATAATTAGTAGCGTCATATAAATAGCTAATCTGTAATTTTTACACTTCATATATTTTTTAACCATAAAACCATGAAAACTGTAAGTATTAAAAATAATAAAGTTTAAAAATATGTAATTAGTTATCAATGAATTATTTGCATAAATTTTAATATAAATTAGCTTAAAGAATTTTATTAATCATTAAGCAAAAATTAGTTGCAATTTTATTTTTTGTAACAAGGAAGGCTTTTGAACAACTTAAATAGCCTTTTGTAGTAACAGTATATTAAATGATTAACAATGTCTTTTTGAACGTTTTGTAATTAAATTTACTTACTATGTAAGTAATTACGAATCTAAATCGAAATTTAATTACTAAAATAATATTTATGAGACACAATTAAGTAAAAATATTTCAGTATGATCTAGGAAAGGAATAAATAAATAAATTTGGTTATTTTATTTATAGCCATCAACCCATTAGGTGGGAATGAAAATAGTCAACACTGTAATGAATTTTATACCCACAGTACAGACCTAATTTTTGTCTCTTAAAAACTAAACATACATTTCAAAACAGTAATATATTTTGTATCGTTTTATGCGCCATTGGGAAAATGTTGCATAATAACTATCTTATTATGGAACAATTTCCAAATCCCATTTTGTTATTGAAAAAATCGTTAATTTAGTTTTTGTTACTATTATTATTTATTTTATTCTTAATTTTTATTAACATTCTATACATTTATAGTTTTGTTATATTCCTTCTATCAGCGTATAAAATTGATCTAAAATAATAAATTATTTCTGTACGCAAAATTGTGACTTTAGATTAAAATGTACAGATATGATTTTTTTTTTTGCCAGCCTACGTAGCGCGAGTGGTAGCGTCTCGGCTTTTCATCCGGAGGGTCGGCTTTTGGTACTATTTTACGATTTGTAAAAAAAAATTGATCTTTATTGGAAAATAACGACAGCTGTTCCGGGAGAGAAATTTTCTGCTGAAAAATTTGCCTCTGATATCTGCTCAAGTTTATTTACAATTTAAAATTAGAATTTTTAATTTTTTTTTTTTTTTTTTTTTTTTTTAATTGTCACCCAGTGAAATAAATTACTAGGTCGCGAAAGACTGACTGGGTGAATTCAAACACCGAAGGAGAGCCAAATGAAGGAGGCCTCTCGTAAAGCCCGTAGGGAAGTTTTCTATGGGATTAGAAGAGGGATATCTGTGGGAGAGGTTACTCCTCCTTCATGTTCGGAAGAGAGCGACTAAGAGGGAATATGTGATGACCTGGAGCGGGTTCACGTAGTGGACATAGACCAGGGACTCCCAGACATATCGAGACCGCAGAAGAAGAGAACAAAGTCCCGTTCCTCCCCACTAGAAGACCCAAAAAGGAAACAAAGCGCGGCTATTGCGTTTGTCTCTAAGAAGGCAGCAGGTGTTGTAACTTCCTTAGGGTGATGTATGCCCATGGGGGTTCAAGAGCCACAAAAGCGAGATTACTGTTAGGGGGTACTACCAGGTGCTATTATATACAATACCAACATGGATGAAGGCTTTGGATACAAAACGGAATGTTCATAAGTTACAATCTATACAACGGAGAGGTTGTGTGAAAATCATTAGGGGCTAGCGTACGGTGTTGGCGCTGGGTACGGGTGTGTTGTACGGCGTCCCACCAATACTGTTATTTGCTCAACAACGATATCGTATTTATCACGGGATGTCTAAAGATGATGCAGGGTCATTTTTACTAACCGAATGGAAGGAGATGTGGGACACTGTGGAAGCAGCTGGATGGACGAGAAAACTGCTTCTTCGGTTGGGCCACTGACTGGACAGGAGGCACGGGGTGGTGGACTACTACCTCTCTCAATTCCTCACCGGTAATGGGGCTTTCAAAAACTACCTCTGTAGGTCCAACAGACGTGCCTGGAACAACTGTTTCTTTTGTGGGGGCGTCGAATCAGCGGAACATGTGTTCCTGAAGTGTCATTATTGGGAGGAAATTAAACGTGAGCTGGATGTGACGGATGAAACCCCCGAGGACGTAATGACAACGATTTTGGCAAGTCATGAGGGCTGGGAAAAAACTCTCAGTTGGATCACCAAAGTAATTCACAGAAAAGAGGAGAAAGAAAAACATTGTTATGGCTGACAGCGAGCTGGATCCGAGGTTAAGGTGACAGCCTTCTGTGGAGTTGTAGTCCTTCCTTGCTTGCAGGGATGGGCTGGGATGATGAAGCACGGAGATTATCCAGTTACTCTGGTCTGGAGTGAGCGAGAGAAGACCTGAGACCTGAACTCAGAAATCTTTTCTGTTATCATGGTAGCAAAATTATTATGAAGTAAAAGAACTATTATTTTTTAATGAGTTTCTTTACAATCTTAACCTCCATTAGGAATATCATGAAACTGTAATTTGAGATGACTAATCCTCCTAAGGTATAAATCTGCAAAGTTTTAATAAAATCTGTCAATTAGTTTTTGCATGATACGCGCACTGGGACTGTGCGCGCATCGTCCCGATCCTAGTTATTTTATTATAAGTGTAGATTACTTTTCTAGTAATTAAAAAAATAAAGAAGATTACTTTTCTACAAGAAACACATTCTCTTTATCTGTTTAGCCTCCGTAACTACCGTAAGGTATTATTTCAGAGAATGAATGAGGATGATACGTATGAATGTGAATGAAGTGTAGTCTTGTACAATCTCAGGACGACCACTCCTGAGAAGTGTGGTTAGTTGATACCCAACCACCACAGAACACCGGTATTCACGATCTAGTATTCAAATCCGTATAAAAATAACTATCTTTACTAAGATTTGAACCTTAGAACTCTCGAATTCCTGACGCTACACATCAATCAACTTCATCCTCTGATGTAATACTTAACTGTGGTTCCACAGGTTAAAATAAAAAATGAAAAAAGAAATACATTGATATGCAAGAAGATAATTTCAAAATATAAACAAAAAAGTATGATTATGTAGACCGTATAAATAAAGAGAATTAAATGTCTTTTGATCAAGACATTTCTTCATAACAACTGGACTTGGAAAAAATTATTTAAATTTTAATTCAACTATGAGCACGGGGTAATTTAAAAAAAAGAATTTCCTCTAATATCCTTCGTTAATTTCCTTCGGGGATTTCACTGCCGTTTTGTTTTGTTTGATTTGGACTGATGGCTGATAAAAGTCGTCCCGGGAGCACGACCTCCAACCGGGGAGGGGGATTTTACTCCAGTTGGAAGGAGGAGATCCAGTAAAACGAGGATTTTGTCTGGGAGATTCTCCCTGGCGCTGAGTCCCGAGAGCGCTGCAAGTTCCGATGGTGAGACTCAACGGAGGTCAGTTCCGAAGCAGATGGAAACCAGGAGAAAGGAAAATACATGTGTGGAGGTATCAACCCACCGTCAGAAACGGACGGTAACTACCGCTGTGAAGTTCAACGATGATAGTGATGATTTCAGCGGATATGAAAGAGATTTTCCACTCTTATCTGCAGCTTCTGCTGCGGAGGTAATAGAGGAGCAGTCGGCGGGAAGGTTCTCTAAGCGGAGGATAAGGCTTTCTCCTCTGACTATAGAAGAGCAAAAGAAGCCGCGAGGTGATGAAGCCTAGAAGTGGCTTCGCCCGGTCGGAAGAGGTGAAGGAGAGTTAGAGTTTCTGATTGGTTGTGACCGGCGAGTAACCTTCCTATACCATGACATGCTTGGGCTCTTCACATCATGACCTTAGTATTTAAGGTGGTTCGGGTAACCTCAAAAATAACGTTGAAATTATTAATTTCTCCTAGATAACATCGATCCGCTTCGTGATATGTGGCAGCTGGTGCCTATGACAACGAGTGTGACCGAGTTTACTTCTCCAGAAATGGCGTCTGTGGCTACACCGGTGGTGTTGACGTCTGCGACCACCCAGACGGAAGATAGTGGCAAGGCGTGACTTGAACTGCGGAAGGCACTTGACGATGGTAATCAAGTAAGCACCAGATTTATATGGCGAGGCTGCTGATGGGTACCAGGCTTCGAAGAGGAAGCAGGTAGGGCCCCCAACGCAACGTGACGAGGGTTGTTAAAGCAACAGGTCGGTCGAATGCGTAACTTTTCTTCACAGTTAAGTAAGCTATGTCACCGGCGGACATCCTTTCCGTACGCAAGGGTCAGGAACACGAGTTCCATATATGAGTCCATGATAAGGATGACCATGCTGCCAACTTCGGCAGCAGGTAATATATAAAGTTGAAGGTACCACAATCACGGCTAGTACGGGCGTACGGCGGATCCATTTGCTGGTAAAGGACGTCGATGCCCTTACCACGAAGGAGGAACTAATACGTAAAATGTGGAATATCGCTGGGTACTCAGTAACGATCGACGCCCTCTAGCTGAGATCGTCATACGGAGAGACGAAGGTGGCGGTTCTGCCTCTGCTGGCTGAAGAAGTGCTGAAGGTCGGGCGACTTCCCAATGGATGTGTGTCCTATCGAGTCTCGAGAGGTTCGCTGAAGAACGATGTTATCTGTGTTGGGGATGGAGCACCAGCCGGGGTCCTGACAAGAGGGGACATTGATTTAACTATGTGTGTCGAAGGACATCTTCGAAAAGATTGTTTAGCTGAAGCCAAATACTCTCTCTACAGATTTCGAGAACGTTCACTAGATGTTCGTGGCTGTAGGACCAGCAGCAAGACATGAGACCTGTGTGCCTTTGCTCTTGGGGATGGCTTAGGATTGGGACAGCCTCGTCCATGAGGGGTAGGACTCTGAGGTGTCCCACTTTCGAAGATTGGACGGGGACTCCCTTGGACTTTAAATCAGAGGGGTAAAGTAAGACCGTGGTCTCGGTGGGAGGCTCTCCTTTGAGGTTTCCTCATTAGAGGCAGGCATGTAATTAGAAGACTGAGTCCCGGTTGCCTGGAAGGATACCTTAGTTCCTGCCGAGGTAATGACTTGCCTGAGGCAATGAAAATCCTGGAGTTCTTTGAATTCTTGATTGCGGGTCCCTCCAGGGGGAGAATAAACAAAGAAGGGAAAAAATATGGGTTGTGATTAAAGATCAGAAGAATCGGCTGCAGTGTAGTATTGAATGAAGTTAATAGTTTAGTTCAGGGCACAAGATTTGTTTACTACTAATGATTATTTTTAATAATTACGTACTAAATAATAATTAGTTAGAAAATTTATTTTTATCAGTAATGAAGCAGTGGTATTTATAAAACAATTAGGGACCTGTTTAATATTTAAATATGTTAAAAATCCTTTTGTGAAAGTTTTTAATCATAAGAATATCTAACTATACTGCCACCCTACAAATTTTATTCACGGGCTGAGTTAACTTTGATTGGCTTAAGGTTAATCTGTCTGACTGGCTTAAGTGTTCTATCTAACCCAACTTCAAAAGAGGACTAAGTCATTTCTGGCAGTTAAATAGGAATTTAAGAGTACCGTAAACCACAATAGTTATTTTATTTTAAAATCTCATTTTAAAATATACTTACTTTATTTTGTTTCGTAGATACTGTTGAGTTGTTAATTAATGTAGATTGTCATTTATTATTTCTTTTCTCATTTATTTATTTATTAGTTATTTTCCTGTAATGTCTATTGATGATTATTTTGTAACAATCGGTACTTTAAATTTAATTTTAAAAACCAATTTTTTACACGGTGTTTCGAGGTTAATCTTGTTTTTAAATTTATTTTAATAACTGTTTACTTTACATTTGTATATTTTTTATTATAAATAATTGAACTGCTATTGAAGTTCAAACCTAATTCCACAATAAAATGATGAAAATTATTATAATAAAATAATCAGATTTCATGTGATGAAAGTAGAATTTTGGAAAATATAATTTTTATATGCCAGATTAATTAAATGACAAAAGATAAAAATTGTGTTTTAAAAGTAGGTAAAATTTTAACTTTGAATTTACATTATTTTAATGTAAATTAACTCTAATAAATCATATAACTTTATTTTTAAGACAGGATATCATCGGATGCAAAAATAGGAAACTATTACGGTCCCTACCGGCGGTCGAGTGGGCGTGTGCTAACCTCCCCACCCGTTCTCTCTGAACCCTCGAGGGGCTTCCATGTGTTCTCGGTAGTACCCCGATCGAGGAGACGCTTGCATGTGCTCCGGACCAAAGTATCCTCAGCGATTGGGCTGTCTCCCTGGCCCTACACGTCGCCATGGTTCATCCCCGAGCATATACCTCTTTTTTTTCATATCTTCACCTGCAACTCAGAAGTAACGCATGTCTACATTTACAGTCAACATGTAGTGCAACATTATGAATAAGTGTTAAGGGTTTTTAATTACACTGTGAATATTTTTTTATTTTCTCCTTTTTAATTTTTTTTTAATACAATTATTAGATATTCTTTATTACAAAAATTTTATGAGAAAATGACCAATTATAATCAATATTCCATTTTAATAAATTATTATAATTATCAATTACCCTTTAATTATAAATAATATAAACATACTAATCATGACCGTGACTTTTTAATAGTTTCCGAGAAAAGATATGATCCCAAGGCGATATAAATTTTAAAAAAAAATCATAAATTTGTTCTGTTAGCTTAAT
Organism: Zanna intricata; assembly: GCA_010016005.3. Lineage (NCBI taxonomy): Eukaryota > Metazoa > Arthropoda > Insecta > Hemiptera > Fulgoridae > Zanna > Zanna intricata. Next base: position 7,324 of record JAAAKQ030470906.1, on the reverse strand, counting down.
ACAAATATGCATAATTTTATGTGTACCATTATCCTATTTAAATTTATATGTGGAAGCATACTTAAGTCATAGTGATGGAAGTAATTAATACATATGAAATATAAAAATAACGCTTTTTGCAATAAAATTATTAATTTTTAAGATAAAACGTCAATTAAATTAGGTACAATGTTTTAATTCACATTATGATCAAGTTTTATATATTTTTTTCTTAATATGTTGAGTTTTACTTGGTAATGGTTTGAAGAAATTTAGTAGAATATCTTTGCCACTAACATACAAGAAATAAAACTTAGATTGGTAACTTGATTATTATGTTCTATAATGTACCAAAATTATCCGTTACGTGAGTAGCAATATATATATATATATATATATATATATATTTTAGTAGATTTGAATTAATAATTATTCTTTTTCTCTAAAAGATTGTATTTGATAAATTTATTTTATCCATTTATTTCAAACGTTGTCGTATTATCACACCTTTCTTTTTGTGCACACACTTATCTCACTTTACTATCGTCCCATATATTCTCTTCTTTCAATCGCCGAATCAATTTACTTTTCCAACGTATTTTTAGTTTATTTCTCTTCTAGATTTTAGATGGTAGCAATAACAAATCTCAATTTATCACTGTATGTATCAACATTCGTACTCGTTAAATACCTACATCATTGTTCTTCAATTCTCCTATTTCCGGTTCTAGAATTTGCATTTTTATTCTGTATTAAATCTCTTCATTTTGGTGTTCGATGTTCCAATTCTACTGTAGAAAGTTAACTCCATAATATTTTATCGTAGTATCCTTACATAAAATGAATATTTAAACAAATTGTACCTAAAATATTTTAATAAATACATTATTATAGTAAATTATTATAGTATTATAATAGTATTATTATAGTAAAACAGCAAGAAAGACTCATTTAGATAAAAGAGCTTCATTTAACTATTACTATCAATTTTATTTATGGAATTATTATATTATTATGAGTACAATCACCTCATTTACGTGTTTATTTCAGTTTTAACATCTTTATTTATTTTTATTTTTAGTTTACTGAGATGATATTTTTTATTTATTGTAATTTCATTATTTCATTTTCAATTTATTAATACTGAAGATATTTGTCTTCTTTTCATTCCCACAACTGTAAATATCATTAGCATAGTTTTTTCTTTTTCCAAAATTTGTTCATTCTTTGCTCTGTTATTATCATCTTTCTTCCGTATATATTTTCAGGTTTATTCATCTGTTCCTTTTCTTTCTCTCTGGAAACTTTGATTCTCGAATCACTTTTTTAAATTTATCTTTGTATTTAACAAAGATTCTTAAAAATGTTTAATGGTTTTAGATCACGTTCTATTCCTTTAAACCGACTGGACTTTTTTGGCTCTGTTTACTTAGAAATTAAATATTTGTTTTGTCAATCTTTGGCAGCTCATTCTGCTTAAATGTCCATAAAACTAAACTTCTTTTACTGGTTAAGTCCCCTTTTTTTAAATTTTCAAATTTCTTTTCCCTTTTTTAATTTTTAAATTTCATCTTCATATATTTTCCATAGATTTTTCAAAAAATTCTTTTTCTACTTCTGCAATTTTTTGTTCAGAAAAAGATCTGCAAACATTCTGCCCATACAGTCGTTCTGATAAGACCACTTACCAGTTTGATAGTTTCTCAATTCGGAGTTATATAACATGGAGTTTTTGTTGTAAATGTTCTTCGTGAGATGATAATCAGTTTTTGTTTTTCGTTTCGTATTTTATTTGGTGTTTATTTATTTATGTACATCAGGTACATTAATTTATACACAGAGTAACGTACAGTGACATGATGTCACTAATATTCTGCAGAGATGTCAAGGCATCTGTGCGTAGTCTGATGTGTAACTGTAAATGTACCGATAAATGTGCAGTCATGAACAGTCTCAGGTCGACCATTCCTGAGACGTAATAGTTAATTGAATCCCAACCATCATACAACACCGGTATCCACACTTTAGCGTTCAAATTCATATAAAACCTTTACAAAGACTCGAACCTTGGAACTTTTGACTTCGAAATCACCTGATTCTGCATTTATGAATTTAACCATTAAACTAGCTTGGCGTATTGTAACATTATATAGTAAATTTATTAGAGACATATTCAATTTTAAATTGAAACATTTTATATGACTACTTTATTTCGATAAAAATATGCATTATAATATTATTATTATTATACTAAAAGTAATTTTTATTGTAAAAAAAAATCTTTATATAAAAATATTTATTTTCATACGTATTATTTCTTAATTAGTACGCGCAGTACCATCTGACTACAAAGATTTTTACATAACTTACGGCAAAGATTTTCATTGACTGATTATTCATCGAATTGCTGCTAACACTATTATTTTTATTAAATTTTAAGGTATTTTATAAACTACCTTACATACTGACATGGGAATAAAATTAAATTTCTAGCAGTGTGGGAGGCATCTTGCGCAGGAGATGACGAGATTGAGGAGGGATGATCACATGTATTTTGTTATATTAGAAATGCATTTTAATGAAAATCATTCACTAATAATTTATTAATAAATCATATTAATAAAAGGTTTTTTAATCTCTATATAACACATAAGAATATTATGACTAAAAAGCTAATAGTAGTAACATTTAATTGAATTTTTCTCTTCCTATTTAAATTCTTGCACACATTAACAACAATTAACATGCAGAATAAAATCATTCAAATAATAATTAAAATTTACTTGATAAAGTATTCTTGTGCATAAAATGTTTGCTTAATGGGCTATATATAATTATTCTATTAATAAAAACGAATAAATACTCCGATACAGTATTACTACTGGGTTAGTCAATGAAATTTCATAAACTAAATTCTTTATGTTGCTCGATGACTAATGTAATTTTTCATTAACCAATTAAAATTAAAATAAAAAATAAACACTTATCTGGATGATGTTAACGTTTTTAAATTAATTTTAGAAATAGTTTTAATAATTGTAACTAATAATTACTAACTATTCCAATACCATTTATTTGTTTCAATTGAAAAGGTCAACGAATCATTAAACATTTTTTTAATCATTGTCTATGAAAGCTTCTTTTATATAATAACTAAACTTTATTTTTATTCTGGTAGATAATATTTTAACATCTCAAGATATTTTAAACCTTTTAGGAAAGTAAGAAATGAAGTGGTTTTCCATTGTTTTACTTACAGATCCAATTGATATTTCGTTGCTTATCAACACCCCAAGTTCTGTGAAAAGAACATTATCTTTAGTTCTGTAAATGTTCTTCATTCTCTACGCGACAGGGAGCAACTATAACCTATGTTATGCTACTATAACAATGTTACTTTTATGGAATATAATTTTTTAGTGTTGTCACTCGTAATTTAGTTATTTTTCTTTTTGTGTGTCTTCAAAAAAAATAAAAAACCAAAGTTCTATTTTAATTTTAATATTATTATTATTATTATTACTTTTATTTAAGAAAAATTAATAATAATAATTTTTATTGTATTAGAATATTATTTACTTTATTTTCGTAAGTCCAATTACTTAATTAGTACACTCGTTCTATGTAATTATAAACATTATAACATAACTTACGCAAAAATTGTCATTGATTGAATGTTCATCGCAATGATGCTAATACTAAAGAATAAGTTATGCAATTAAAAATGTTAATTTCAATTATTTAATGACAAAGATAAAAACCTTATCAGAAAAATAAATTATTGTTATTTATTTTCCTATGATTATGAGTAAATAAAAATTGATATAAAAGAGATATTTAAAGATGTTAGTTAAAGAGAGAGTTAAAAAAGAAGATACTGACAAATATTCGCCTACTGAGCTTGCAAGCTCCTGCAAGCCCAATTTATCAATTATTATACAAAAGTTACTACATAAATTACTTTTTAAAAAAATAAAAAATGATTAAAGTTAAATAAAAAATTGTAAATAAATCACTAGCAAAAACATGACTATCTGCAAGTCATAATTAAATTACACTTTCAAATTTAATTTCTTTCAAAATATATACCTCAAACTATTAAATTTATTGTTAAAGTCTATTATATTTATTATTATTATTAAAGTCTATAAATATATGGAATATAAATACAATTCTTTTTTTTAATATAAATAAAAGAAAATATATTAAGAAAACACAAAATAAATTTTATTAGGAGAGAATAAATATCCTTTACTATTTACTAATCAAAAATGTTGATTAAGGTAAACGAAGATGTTTATGTCAATTATAATTTTGTTCATCGCAATTTAAATGTATTCTAAAACAGATGTTTGACTAGATAATATTTTTTATCTGAAAAATTAAATTACAGATGATATACAAATACATTATAGATATATTTTTATATTAGAAGAGATGGGTTTGTTTTAATAAACGTCTAAGTTTAATAACTAATAATACAATTAGACAATTAGTTAGTAAGAACCGAATTCCTGCTAAAGACGGTTACTTTTATATGGAATTGAAGACTAGATCGTAGATACCGGTGTTCTTTAATGCTTGATTTTCAATTAACCACACTTCTCAGGAGTGGTCGACCTGAAATTGTACAAGACTACACATCATTCACATTCATACGAGTACATACCATCCTTATTCATCCGCTGAAGAATACCTTACGGTAGTTCTGAAAAAAATTGAAGGCTAAACAGAAAAAAATAGGAACCGAATTCAACTCATGAAGTTAGATTCATGAACTCTTATGCGCTAAAGTGTGGAATGTTTACTTTTACTTTGTTGAGGAGACATTACTTGTATTAATTATAAAACTATTATTAATTAAATTTTAAACATACTACAGTGTGACTGAAAAAAAAGAAAAAAACTTTCAGGTTAAGCTCTACTGACACAAATAAAGAAAAAAGTTCACATAAATAAAGGTTTGGTAACGGTTCGTTGGCGAGTTATCGATTGGCAAAAGACTTTCATTTTTGCACTTTCGATATAGTTAACTCTGATTATAATTCTTGAGACCAGTTTTAATTAGAAATTTTGTTTTTTTTAAGAAATATGAATTGAAGAAATATAGGTCTCAGAACGGTGTATTTTGTAGGTTTTGAGTAATATGGGGTAAAATAAAAAAAAAATTGTGATTGAAAAGTACAATATTTTAGTGTAAAATAACTTAAGTGGGTCAGCAGAAATCCAGAGAAGTCCGCAGAAACTAATTGCAAAAAAAGAATTTCGAAGTTTGTTAAAAACACACATATATGGGTATGTGACAGACTTTAACTAGGCTTTAAAGAAAACAAATTTTTTAAAATTATAACATTAAAAAAACCAAAAAAAACTTAAATATTTTACAAAAATGTACAGTCAAAAATAAAAATTAAATTTACATAATATTTTCCTTCCTTTTGTCTTCAGTCATTTGACTGGTTTTATGCAGCTCTCCAAGATTCTGTATCTAGTGCCAGTCGTTTCATTTTGGTATACTTCCTATATCCTAAATCCCTAAAAATTTGTTTTACATATTCCAAACGTACGGCACAATTTTCCCCATCTACCTGTCCCTCCAATATCAAAGCGACTATTCCAGGATCCCTTAATATGTGGCCTATAAATCTCTTCTTTTAACTATATTTTTCCAAATGCTCTTTTTTCATCAATTTGCCGCAACACCTCTTCGTCACTTTATCCACCCATCTGATTTTTAACATTCTCCTACAACACCACATTTCAGGTAGTTCTTCTCAGGGCTTCAGGTACTCCGATTGTCCAAGTTTCACTTCCATATAAAGCTACGCTCCAACATATACTTTCAGAAATGTTTTCCTGAAGTTATTTTTTGATGTAAGAAAATTATATTTCTGGTTGAAAGTTCGTTTCGCCTGTTCTATTCGACATTTTATATCGCTCCTGCTTCATCCATCTTTACTCTCTGCTAGAGTTACTATATCATAGTAGTATATCATAGCAAATCATAGCATCTTAATCCTTTCTCTTTGCACTGTTACTCCGGTTCTAAGTAGTTCTTTTACATGATACTTTTCATGAGAATAAGATCTATAAAGCTAATTAAAAATTACTTTTATCTAAATTTGCTTGAAATAATTTATTTCATAATTTGGCAATACCAAACTAAATTTAATACCTGAACAATTAAGCAGATTTCACCGTTTAAGTTTTTGCACTAATAAAAATCTTGTTAGCAAAATTTATTAAAGATCGCACTAATAATGATTTTTTATTATAAAATCTAATAAACTTAAAATAGATATATATGTAAGTATATTAATAAAGAAAGAAACATTATATTGCCTTTATAACTCATTTTTTTTTACATTACTAAATCCTCTCATGAGCTTATTCTAAAACTGAAAACTCAATTTAAACGTTCGTCTGTCTCCATTTCTGCTAATGATATAACATAGATTATGTCAACAAAATCTCGCACGATTTTGAATTACACCTTTGTCATCAAAATTGTTTAACACAGTGTGATAGTAATGCTTTCACTTAACTGTTTTCGTGTATGTAGGTTAATCACACTCATTATTTACATGTACAGAATTGAACATACTATTGTGAAAGTGAAATTATGTGCGAATATGTGAGTCCACTTACTTGGTTGAATAATGGGTTGTTTTACTTAAAAATCACATTTTCTATTATTTCAATTTTATGATAAAAATCTGATGTGGACTCACGTAACTTCCTTGTACGCATATTAATTTACATACACACATTTTTAAAAATGAAAAGTACATAAAATTTTATTTCATTAATAGCTTCTAAAATAATTTCAGTTTTTTTTTCTTCAATTTTTTATTGTTATTATCGAGTTATTATTTCTCGTAAAATTTTTTTTTTTTTTTTTTTTTTTTTGGTCTTCAGTCATTTGACTGGATTCATGCAGCTCTCCAAAATTCCCTATAGAATGCCAGTCGTTTCATTTCAGTATACCTCCTACATCCCACATCCCTAACAATTTGTTTTAAATATTCCAACCGTTGCCTACCTACACAATTTTTCACATCTACCTATCCTTCCAATATCAAAGCAAGTATTCCAGGATGCCTTAATATGTGGCCTATAAGGCCTATCTCTTCCTTTAAGTATATTTTTCCAAATGCATCTTTTTTCATCGATCTTCCGCAAAACCTCTTCATTTGTAACTTTATCCACCCACCTGATTTTTAACATTCTCCTATAACACCACATTTTTTCTCAGGTACTCGAATCGGCCAGGTTTCACTTCCGTATAAAGCTACGCTCCAAACACATACTTTCAGAAATGTTTTTCTGATGTTTAAATTAATTT
>JAAAKQ030470895.1:0-23611 GCA_010016005.3 Zanna intricata | reverse complement strand
ATTTTTGCTACTATTTAGATTTTTTTTCGGTAAGAAACTTGTAGCCAGATTTTATTTGAACATTCTTTATTTAAGTATCTATTTAAATAAATAGAAAAATAGATAAGTTAAAAAAAAAAATCAGTGAGATTAGAGTTAACGTTATGTTTCTTTTAATTATTTGGAAATTGTAAGTTATTTCAATTCCCAACAACAATAACAATTCTAGTTATTTATTTTATTTAGGGTTTACAGACTACGTTTTGTCATTTTATGTAATAGTCATCTAATAGACTCTTTTTTTTCTGTTTTAGCCTACGGAACTACCGTAAGGTATTACTTCAGAGAATGAAAGAGAATGATATGTATGAGTGTGAATGAAGTGTAGTCTTGTACAATCTCAGATCGACCACTTCTGAGAAGTGTGGTTAATTGAAACCCAGCCACCAAAAATCACCGGTATCTACGGTCTAGTATTCAAATCTATATAAAATAAACTGCCTTTACTAAGATTTGAACCTTAGAATTCTCGTCTTCGAAATCAGCTGATCTGCGATATCCCGTTAACCACTAGACCAGCTCGGTGGGCTATCATCTAATAGACTGGCATTAATTTTTTATTTTTTTGCATTGGCGAGTGCTGACTGAACCGTTTCGAATTATGAAAGTATTCTGATGATAACAAGAAATTTTTTCACTCCCCAGAGGAGCCAGCGAAATGACATTGGTATATATTCCGTTATTCATGTATAATAAAAAAGTAAATTTATAATAACAAAGTAAAAAGTACAAAATTTTGATTTTTTTGAAATAACCTTTTGTTTATATTTATAATAAAGTATGCTATATTATATTTGTTACTTATTCATAGTGTCTGTATTTAGAATAGTATTTGAATCTGTTCTAATGAACTCGGATGGATTTAGCGTGAGGCTATTCAGAACATCATGTATTTAAGCTAATACATTTGGACAAGCTTACATTATTGGAATTGAGCACAAAGAAGTTGTAGTATAAACTAATGCTCGGTTGGTCTAGTGTAAACTTTGCCGGGCTGTATTCACTTTACCATTAAGTTACGGTACAGTTAACTACGATGAATTCTGACTTAATCAATCAATAATACGTTGTATGGAAGTCAAAGGGGTTGTATACACGTTTTCCATAAACCATTAATCAAACTACTATAAACAAATCAACTGCTTTGACGTGTATTAAATAAAATTAAAAAAATACTATAGATCAATATTCTATATATTTCATTATATGTGTTAGTTATTATTCTAATTCTAAAAATTCGTATACGTTATATCTATCGATATATTCGCTTATATTTGTTAAAGGAAACAATCTTGTGGTGATGTTCAGTAATCATATACTTCTGAACCTTTCTTTTGAAAACTCGACACTTAGAAAACATTCCTCATAATTCTACTTTGATTAATACATTTTTAAGTGGGATAATTTATTTAAATGTCAGTTAATGTTGACGTATTCCCTTACTTAATAACTTGATATATGATCTTAACAAATCCTTATCTTGTTTTTATTTATTTCATAATTTTTTATCCTTTGTTTTCATCATTTTTAAAATTCTAATTTTTGCGTTCGTCTAGTCGAGTAGGTTAACTTAAATTGATCATTTATTTTCTTTTAGCTCCATAAAAATTTCTCGTTAAGTTTAGCTTTTGTTACAAAGTTTATTATCATTTTGCTCGGGTTCAGCTGCTTTAACAAGTTCGTTCTCAGTAAAAAAAAAAAAACAGCGTTGTTGATGAAAGATAAATGAAAGCGGTTAAGCTATGAACTGCGAGTACAGTTTCAGTTTGGCCATTACAGAAACTGGAGCAGAGGACGGTCTGAATCTGTCAGGTGTAACTTTTGACAAAAAGGGTGCGCGAGCTGGCGTTAACAAATGGTATTCTTGAGGACAAAACAGCGCTAATTGCGCGAGGCAACCCAAAATACATCTACCCTCTTTTACGCAGCTAAAACAGTTTAAAACTACCTCTCGCTGACTCTGATTATTTGTTGCTATGTCTCAAAATTTAACTTTTCACTTTGTTAAACTTTCACATAAATTCTAATAATATCATTTATACGTGCAAACGTTCACACGTTTTGATGTATTATTTATTTTATTTCAGCAACGTTTTTATAAAGAAAAGTTAATAATAAAAGAAATCTACAGTAATTTATAAATAATTTCATGAATTATTTTATTGCATATCTATTTTTTTTCTAAAAGATTAGATTAGTTAATTATTTTATTGTATGTTACAAACCTAAATCGAATTACTTTGAGTTGTATTATTATTTTCATTAAAATGTATTTTATAATGTCAAAATCATACCCTACGTACGTAAAGATATCTTAGTTAAGTTTATAAAATATTTTCTCTTAAGATTTCAAATATTTTTGGAATCTTTTTGATTTTTAACCGACTTTAGAAAAAATGAAAAGTTGTAACTTGTTTCTTTCTTTATATATTTACGTGTAAGTCTTATTCTTACCAAACGGATTGATTTGGATGATTCTATTTTTATAATTCAGAGGAGATGTTTTTAATGATGTCATTATGCTTTTCCAGATAGCTTAAATGGAACATTACTGAACGAAAAATCACATCTCTTATTACTAATTGAAAATGTTTATAATTTTTTTTTCATTGCCGTTATTGGATTTTTGTATCATTTATAGCATGATGATGTATATTTAAGATATTTGTTTTGCGGAAATTTAAAAAATTTGTTGGAAAATTATTGGTAAAGCGAGTACTCTTATTTCATATGCTATTTTAATTTCTATCAATCTAAATATAGGTTTTTAAACTTTCTTTTATCCTCTTATAACCCTCTCATGAAACGCTTGCTTTACTTAAGGTAGCACATTTTATTTGTGTGTCTGCCCATGTTTTAAAGTGAAACTAAAAAATATTTAGAATAAGCAAATATTTCAAATAAAATATTTAAAGTTAAAAAAAATCTTCTTAAAAAGTGAAAAAAAATAATATAAAATCATTGTTATTTATATTTAAATTTTTATTTAGCGCTAAAAGGAAGCGTTAATAATTATTGATTTTTTTTTTTGAGAAAATTTAAAGAAAATAATTTAAAAAATTAAAAATAAATTTTAATTGATAAGGCAATTTATTATTTTAATCGTTTGCTTTATAGCGTTTTATGAAGTTTCTTTTAAAAGTTTGCTTTACAACCAGCCTTAGTAGATGCAGAATTTCATAAAATGATAATGAATATCGGCGATGCTTCAAGAATTTTTGAGAGTTTCCGTATGATGTTAGATCATTTTTGAACTGATAACAAATAACTTGACTGTAGTTACAGCCGTCCTAGTTGAATTGATTAAAACATTGAAATATTGTGTAATACTCCAGATAAAATTTTCCTTGGCAGAAAATTCAGCTAAAAACCTTTATTTTTATAATTTCTAAGGTTAGTTTTGGAATTTATTATTAATTTTGTAACAAAAAACGACTCCTCATTTTTTTATCACATTATATTGTAAACTTTTGCCCGAATTTACGCAACTAAAACAACTACTTATCTCCTTTCATAAATTTATACAGAATGGGGATTTGACATTTCAAAAAATACATGTAGAATATATATCAAGCAGTTGTTAAAACTAGAAACCTGGGTAGGTGGTTACTGATATTCTAATTTAAAAAAAATTATTGTCGTAGGATTTATTTTCGTTGTTATTTTACTCATATCTAATCGAATTAACTGTTAGATCAAAACAGAAAATAATACTTTCATAAAGTAATAAAAAATTATGATCCTCATTTTAAATATAACTGGATATTTCCAGAAAATCTTTTCATGATTATGACCCAGTCTCTTCTCATCTTAATCTGTGTCTTCGCATACTCATACACAAGCAAGAAGAACACCTAACTTTGTTAATCACGTCATAGAAACGAGACACACATACAGCGGTATTAACAAATGTAAATTTTACACATAATCCTTAACGCCACGTTAAGGTCAACGTTGAACTCAACGTTGACCTGAACAGTCTTGAACTCAACGTGTAATAAAAAGTCTGTAAATGCAAAACTCTATTTATGAAAAAGCACAATACAGATCAATTACACTATTCGCTGTCTTACCAAATGGGTATTTCAGATTTTTAGGTAGTAGTTTGTGGTTTATTTCGTTTTAGAAAACATGAGTCGATTGATTTAAATTTTAGAAATATAAATTTTTTTTTTTACAAACGTTTTAATCTTAATTACGTAGAAGTAAAATTAAATCTTGAAGTCATCTGATTTTGATTACATTAATGCAGAATTATGAAAGGTAATGGTAAAATGGTATGTACTTAAAAGGAAAAAAATTATAAAACACTTTATTCCATTTGCTAATATATTGGTGATCATCTTGGGTTGAAGACATATACGTATGTTTGTGTTGATGGTAGAAAGGAATTTTTATTATCAGTGAAATATAGCCTTATTGGATATAATTTTTAAGGAAGTACTTTTTTATATATACTATAATTTTTTAGGAAGTTAGAAGAAATTTCTTTTTGAGACGAATAATTAAAATTTCTATTGATAGACGATTTTATTTACAACTTATCTTCCATTCTAATATTAATTTATTGCTATTTTTTTTTTCTTTTATAAAACAGTGAAATTACGAAAATAATGTAAATATATTAGTAAATCAAATCTTATTTTTAACATGCGTGCTGGTGTACCGTACGGTTTTGCGGTTTTCTTTAGGCGAAAAGATCAGTTGGGTTAATTTAATTAATCTGATCTTCCTTCTTTCTTGTGTTTTTGGCTCATAAAACGTAATTTGGCTCTCGGTCCTTACTTTGTACTGAACTGAGGAAAGAAATGCGTTGTTTTTAGAACCGATTTTGTTTAACTTGTGGTTATATGAGAAGAACATCCCCTGCAATATTAAACATGACTCCGTAGTTAATGGTTAATGAAAGTGACTAGACAAATAAAGTGACAATGATCTGAAGATTATGCAAGGAAGTGGGAGCGGCCTTTATTGCAGACGTAATACGCTTACTATATATATTGTGTGCTCCTTAAATTGTTTGTTTCTCTTAACCTCCCTTCTATCACCGATATCTCTCCTTTACCATCCGTATATAATCAATTAATTTTAGAATTACATAACAATGTACTAATTTAACAAACTACCTATAAACAAGCGGGTACACACATTTGCTATTATGAATAATTCAATTATTACATGATGAATGATTCGCATTATCATAAAATTAATAATACAGCTCCACGGATGATTAGATTTGTTATTCGTTGAAAAAGACATTTTTTTTTGTTGTAATTATTCACATATAATTTATAACAGTTTGTTTTTTATTCTGTTGATTAAAGTAAACGAATGCTGAATGTTATATTACTTAATGTTATGTTATATTACCATATTTTCATCAAAAGATGAATATCCAAATAGCAGATAAAATTATTAATTTATTAAATAAAAAAGATATAATTTTTCATGTTCTAGGGATAATAAAAAAATAAACTACGTAAAAATCATTAACACAGTTTTTCACGAAACGCGACCAGTAGTGCCGCAAGAAAATAGCTAATAAACGTGATGCGACTAAAAATTGATGTAGAAATGTTTTACTGAAACCAAGAAAGAATCGTTTCACATCTAGCTTTTGATTAATTCAGCATTATCTTTGAATCTAATCGAGATATTTGAGCTGATATTTAGAAAATATCATGAGAGTCTGATAAACCTTTCAGAAATTACTGGGAAAATCTGAGCAGATTCACCATTCTATGAAATATTAACATTTTCCTTTTTAACAAAAAAAAAAAAATAAATAAATAAATTCTTCTTATTTATGAAACCTGGATTTAGCTTGATAACATAAATAAAAAAACAAAGTGAGAAAATTTGTAAATTATATTACTTAAACAGTAGTCCTTAAAATTTAAAAGAAAAATTATTTGCTTATATTTTTTTAATAATAATTTTATAACCTATCAGTATTTTAAAACTTAATCTTTTGAGATCCGAAATATACCAATATCTCTCTTGTTAAGTTATTAAGTCTGTAACTAAACTGATTTTATACGAGTAAGTAACCACTCCAGCTGTTTGTGAGAAATTCGTTATAGATGAGCGACTTGTATCCTCTTTGAACATCATTCTTCGAAGTACGCTATAATATTTAGCTCATAATTGGGTATAATTTTTTGAGGCTCATTTTTAACAATTTTAGAAATTATGCATGAAATTATCGACTTCTTAACCAAGAAACCGTTTTTCTTTTATAGATCATAAAATTATATAAGAATTATTCCATAGAATGGCAAATTTGTCTTCAGAGTGTCACAAATTCTGAAAGGCCCCCATCAGTTGTGATAGGTATTTTTAAATACCATCTAATAATACCTCAGTTGAATTCCAAAGATATGTATAATTCACCAGACGTTAAATGTGAAATGTTTTTCTTTTTCTGGTTTCAGTAAAACATTTTTACTTCAATTTTAGGTCGCTTAACTATCAACTACTTTCTTGCGGCACTTCTGGTCGCGATTCGTGAAAAACTGCGTTAATGATTCCTATGAAGTAATTTTTTTTATTACCCATTGAATGTGAAAAAAAATTTTATTTTATTTTTATTAAAAAGTAGAAAGTGTGTAAAAATTTAGTTTTTAATTATGCGTTTTTATTAACTGAAGACAATTATGACTAATCAGTGTCCTTTCAAGTATTTGATTTATGATATTTTTAATTAAATGAAAGGTTGTTAAACAGTAGGTGTTCTGCCAACAGACTAGTTATTTATATGGTATCAGGCGATAAACCCTTCTACCTGCTGCTTATGATCCTTTATCAAATTTCCCGGTATCTTTTTTCTTTTTTTAAAATCCTTTCTTACTTTTACCAGTTTCTCCAATACGTATCTTTCTTTAGTACATCCATTCAGCTTAATTTTTCTATTCTTTTTCAGTATCAAATTCATAACATTACGGTATATTTTCTTCTTATTTCTATGTTGTGCAGATATTGTTCATGCAAAGGATTTTACTATCCTTTTTCTTTCTTGGGTAATGAAAAAGAGAAAGATTACTCCAATTTGCAATTATAACTTTTATATCATGGATGATGTAATCTCCAACAACGAATACTTCAAGTTATTAAAACACTGTGTGGATTATTTCCCCCTGTTATATCTTTCTCTTTTCCGTTTTTATCTTGAGTAAGAAATAGTCAGATGAATTTCTTAGTTGTTAAACAAAATTCTTAAAGATTGGAACAGATGTAGGATAGTGCAAAATGTTATTAAGCTCAGATTTTTCTGTTTGACATTTTTGTATTTAAGCTGCCCAAAATTTCTTAATTCAATTCAATTTTTGTTTTATTTTTTATTAAATAATGCATACTTCTACTTTTATCTTTCTTTCATTAAAAATAGTATGAGTATTTGATTATTTGAACTACTACAGATAAATGTTAAAAAATACTGAAATGTGAATACAGTTTTAATTTGGATTAATTCTTGTTTGTGAAAAGTTTATGATATAATTTATTCTAGATTTATGGTGCAAAATTATCCACAATCAAAATGGAACCTACAAATTATATCTCTGCAATATTCATTACACGATTTAGCATCCGATCATCTTCATGAATTTGGAGACATAACTTGTATTCTTTCAGAAATCATAATCACAAACATTTTATCCTTTACTGAATAATCACAAATTATTCAACAACATTATTCATAACAGATAATGGTCATATCATAATATTTAGAGGATTTTTTTTTTTTTTTTTTTTTTAAGAATTTGGATTCTAATAGCTTATTTCATTGATAAGGGCAGGAAACTTATACCTATTATGTATTCATTAAACGTAGACTCTGCGACGGTCATGGTTTGATAAATTCCCAACGAATGGATGTTGGATGAAATATCATCTGTGTGCCGGGGAAATAACACTGTCGTTTATAAAAGTATCATTAAATTTAATGAAAGTGAAAAGGGTTTTGAAGATAAAGTTCGTTTTCCGTTATTAAGTTAAGTAATTCGCATTTTTTAGAAAGTCGGAAGCAGTTGATGACATGGTTTTCGGTAGCAGCTATGAATTCTTTCCCCACTAACCATGCTACTCTTTTATAGTTAATTTTAAATCAAGAATAGTAATAAAGTAAGCGTCTGTTTTTTAATTATTGCCATTAAATTTCTTCGTACAGCTGATCATGAGATTTTGAAGTCAATAAAGGATGACTTCATCAACTCCACATGTTTACTCACATGTTTACTCTACATGATTACTCACTTGAGTAATCACTTGATGACATAAACTCCACACGTAAAATCTCTTCTTTTATGATGGACTTAATTTTATTGTTTTTTTTTTTTAATCAGTCTTTGAAGCATATTGAATTTTAGATATATTATTACCGATGTTTTCTATGATGATTCCAATCAATTTTTTCACGCTTACCGTAATTATTTTGTGTAACCAACCATCTTAGTTTGCCGATCGGATCCATCATGGTTGTGGCAATATTCGAAGGATCTTTGTTATTAAAAAGAACTCCCTCTTTAAAGTGACCGTTCCACTTCAATTATCAAAGCACTCTCAGATGCTGCAGTCCAAACAGAAATAAAATAAAATTATAAAAGAATTAAAACTATTGGGAACATTTCTGAAATCACCTGTTGCAAAAAATATATTTTATATATTTTTTAACGATGAATTAGTGGTTCAGTGTCAGAAAATGTTTGAAAATACGTCCTGTGTTATCCAAATGATACGTAAGGTTAAGCAGATTAAATTTCCCGATGATGAACCGTTGGCCTGGGAAGACGGTTAAGTAAGTTTTGTTGTTCATCGGATACAATAACCAACTATTATTTTCTGGTAAATTTTCTAATAATTATTTCCTTTTATTAAATTTACTTATGTTATCTTAAAAAGTAATACTAAACATGTTTTTTGTTTTTATTTTTTACTTTAAAAGAAAGAACAATACTTAAAAACTGAATATCCTTACTATCTATAATCATCTTTAAGTAAATATAAGTTTTATTTTAATTATACTTATTTTCTTGTATAGACTTAATTCTTATAAAATTTAAGTAAACTGTTATTTAAAATTAATTTTAATCCAATTCGTAATAGCCTATTTTTAAAATCCGGGTTTGGGTAAACTGTGCTGTGAATTATTTTTCTTTTTAGTTGTAAATTTTTATGAGAGAAGGTTTACAATAATTTAATTTGAAATGTTATACGTTCTACAATCTTATATTTATTACTGTTAGTTTCAACTTACAAGCAATTGAATTGGAGATGAAGAATTTATTTTATTACTGTTTAAAATTGAGAACCGAAGCTTGTTGTATCATTGATTATTTACACAATCATCTTAACTTTTTATAAATTTTTGAGTATTTGAAGTTAACAAATCTTATAGAATCTATAAAAAAAAAATTAACCTTTGTTACACTAGTTCATTTTTCATTATCGCGTATCATCTTTCATTAAAAGTTTTATTTATATTCAACAAAGCATTGTTAAAACCAAAAGAAAGTTGACAAAAATGTTAATTAAAAATAAAATCAGAATAAAAAAAAATGTATTGCTTAGAATTTTTACACTTTTCTTATTTATTTTGTTATTTTTTTTATAATAAATATTTTTATCATTTAAATTATCAAATTACTTGTTAAAAAATCAATTTGTAAAATCGATTTAGTTTCAGTTTCGAATATACAAGAACCAATTGTATCCTTATAAAGTAATAATCAGGCATAACATGTATTATAACAATAACAGATGAAAATTATTTTATAATACTATTTATTTTTATAATTAACTCTTTTATTATTAGTATCGAATTTTTCTCCTTCTCTATGAAATTTCGTGACGAATTACAAAGAATGCTTAGCGCGTCATGTTTTGTAGCATTAATTTCTTTCTTTGCTGGTCAACAATTTTTAATTTCGTTTTAAAAAAGTATATTTTAGAAGATGAATAATAATAATAATAATAAAATTATTAACACGAATTTCAAATTTGGTTATCGTCTTTTAATGTAATATAATTTATTATTATTTTACTTGTATATATAAATTACAATAACTCCAAACATAAATGTTCAATTTATTCTTAAAAAAAAAAAAATTACTACAAATATTCTTTCTTTTAGCAAGATTATGAATATTTATGAATTAAAAATGATAAGACTTTGGTTTTTTGATGAAAAATAATTATGTTGATGTCAAGATGGAACTAATCATTGCGGCTCCGGTCGATTACATTATATCATAATGCTTATTTATATATATAAAACTAATAATTATAATTTAACATTTCTTGATATCTGAATGCATTGTTAAAAAATAAATTGATAAGGATAAAAACAAACATAGTTAAATATTTAGGATAAAATACTTTTTATTTTTCGCGTTTGTGTTTGCATGTGATCAGTTTTTTCCATTTCATCGATGTTGCTAATGAAATGCATCAGCTTTAAGGCGATTACAAATTAAAATTTCAGTTAAGAATAAATAAATGAGATACTCAATATTATTTTTAAAAAATAATGGTTTTTTTTATATTTATTAAATTTAATTAAACTAGTGATGCCGTTACCATCGGAATAAAGCAAACTCGTAATGCATAACATTAATTTCTATATTTTATTATTTTTTTTTTTAATATAATTTAAAATTTACGCATTATTATATATAATTTTTACTGCTTTACTCTCAATTTGTATTTTTTCTAGAAATTTTATAAGTTATAGAAAGATTACTCATAATGCCAATTAATTAAAATGATGTACTTTATTTATTAATAGTTATTTTATCACCGCATTTAATGTATATTATTAATTAAAAACAATTAACACCTACGATTTCTTTCACTAAGGTTTCTTATCCCACAGGCATCATAAAAAAGTAATACAAGAATTTGGCTGCTGACCGATTTTTATTATAATAGAATATTTGAAATATTTAATTTATAAATTAAAATTAATCCTAAGTGTTCCTTTCATTTCTATATTTGACTTCTATTGAAGCTAATTACATGATTTTAATAAGTAACGAAAAAAACTTAAACTAATAAAATTAACTTGAATGTACTTTTTATGAAGTAAAGAGTTTTTATTTTCAGAAAATATGATAAATGTTTAATTTTTCTGATGCGCAAACAACACATGTTAATGCGCTTCATAACTATTCATAAATAATCTCTTAAATTTGATGGTGTTAACATAACATTATTATAATAAATGAGTTAGGATTTTTAAGTGGATTACGGTTAATTGCAAGTTAATAATGTTTATATGTTTTGTTCTGTGATTATCTTGAGTGTTTTTTGAATTTTTCACTAAAGTTAATTTCTTCTTTTATCGTTGGATTTTAAGATCATTGTGTAGTATTTCGTTTGTGATATATCACTTGCCATGGGTAGGGGTCCTTAAAGTTTTTACTAAAATCGTTGTAATATATCAAGGTTTTGTTGCTGTTGCTGTTGCCGTTGTAAAAATAATTTGGTATTTTACATTTGTTCATCTAATACTTTTTTAAATACTCCTAATGTTTTCTTGTAAAATATAAGCACTACATTAAGTAACAAGTTTTGTGCAGTAAATTTGATATCTTGGAATTATAAAATGATAAAAACCAGTAATATTTTGAAACAAAAAAAACTGAAAAAGTTGAAATTAATTTGCCGGGAAAATATGAATCAACACGTCAATGCGCTGGTTCCAGTACATTGATTTGTTTCAGTCGTAATTATAATGTTTGATTTTATACTTGGTCAACTCCAATATAATAGATTGTACTTGGATTTTGATTTGTTATTTCTATTAGGGAGGGAGTAGATGATTATTGTCATATGCTGTGTAATCCTAATGGAAAGTTTCATTTTAAGGGAAAAAACTTTTCCTGACGTTATCTTACTCTTTTTTCTGTTTTTGGGACATCATATTGGAAATTTTGTTTCCGTCCGTTAAATAATTGAACGTTTTTGTAACTATTTTATTCTTTGTTCGTTTTGTGATATACTTGACAATATATAATATAAATGTAAATTATCTTTAACTCATTGTAAATAGTTTAAAATTATCACGTTAATTAGTAACATAGCAATAGTACGATAAATTTTTTTTATGCCTCTCTGTCTGTAACATACGACTAGAAAACTATACGCGTTCTACTACTTAATGAATTACGATACAATTTATTGACTTTCTACGGTAAATTGAAAATACAGTTATAAGGCCATACATATTTTTTTAAATTTACTAATGGTCTAATCGAACTAATATATAATAATCTGTAAAAATCATGAGCGAGAAATTTAGCTTTAAAAATCTGTTAATCGGTAAAAAAAACTAAAAATACAGAAAATACTGCTTCCCTATTTTGCTTGGACATAAATTTATTTATTCCAGTAATAATTTTTACAAGCTCACTTCCAATACAATTTTTTTTTTCATAATTATAATAAAATTATTTTTTTACAAGTAACTTAAGAAAAATGTTCAGTCAGATATGAATTAAAAGCAAACCCTTCTGAATGAATGGAAAGATGTTACTACTCTAACTTGGAGGCAATATGTTTGTTTATAATATATTTATTTATATAAATAAACATATATATATATATTTTCATACAGTAAATCAAATAGTAACTGTTACTGTATCTGTAGCTCTAATATTAGTTTAAAATAAACAGTTATTAAAAAAAAGTGATGATAAGCTATTTAAAATATGCGTATAAGGGGATGTCCTAAATGTAACAACTGCAGTACACTTGCTATTTATTCGTCATTACGAGTGTTATGGCAATCCAAGAATACTAACGGCGAGATTTCATCTTCAAAATGGAGTTTTAAGCTGTTATAAGTTTTTCAAGAGCTTCTTAACGCGTCAAGGTTTAAAATGCGGTTTAAGGATGTACTGAAAGCTAAAATCTTGAGATTAAAGTAAGCTTAAATTTTCCAGCTATTATTTTAACACAACTTTAAAATAATGTATTTTATACTTGAAAATTCCATTTAAAAACAATCTCTTCCGATAACCTTTTGTTTCTAGTTATTGTTTATTTTTAACAAATACAATACGCGGTAGTATTCTAATGTAAACGTTAATCATTACGATTTATTTTATTATTTATCTAATGCTGTTTTTTTTTTTTAATTTCTAATTTTTTATCTATGTATATAATGTCGATATAATCTTTAAATCTAATTCTCTTAATTTAATTGATTTTTATTATCTTATCAAACTTTAATCTACATTAAATGCTTCGAAAATTATTAAATATACATTTTTAACAATATTATTGCTGGATCAATTTTTTTTTTTTTTAGTTTCTTTTTTGTGGTTGCATATATTATAAGAGTCATTAGCAACTTAAATAAAACTATGTGTTCAAAAATAATTAGACAAAAAGTACCAAACACTGAGTAACAAATACTGAAACAAGAACGTAAACACTAGACTGTTTTCATTAAGCACATACACCGTAAGGGATCGGACTTAAGCAAAACCGCTAATTTGAATACTTCACCCCAATAATACAGAGAAATCGCAAAAGTCTTTTGATAAATTTTTTACATCACATCCTTCACATCTGTACTCGGTTTAATTGACCACTAATAGATCCGAACATTGGCCGATCTAGGAATAAGTGGTTTCAGATCATTTTATATTGCACGCCTCATAGTTCTGCTAAGGAAAGCCAAATTAGATGGGCGTGGATCAGATATTTTGTCCAGTCCTCAGCCGCGATAGGATGACTTGGTCTCTTCTGTGATTTGCGGTAAAAGGTTTCTCGAATACGTTCTCCGGAATGCCATGTAAGATCGTGAGAGGACTCAGCAGCCAGAACTTATTCATACATTGTGCCAGAACATATACATTGTGACATAGATTGTCTTTATGAAGTCGCTCTAAAACGTCAATTCCTTTGACATTTTGGACATTTTTTGTGGCTCTCTTGGCAGCCTCATCAACTCTTTCGTTCCTGAGGATGCTGCAATGGGCCGGGACCCATAGAAATACCACTGTCTTGTTTACCCTTGAGAAAATGTTATTGATAATTTGAATGATGTGCTCAGATTATCTTTAAGCTCTCAAGTACACTTCTAGGGTTAGTTATTATCTGGAAGCTGTCGTCGTCAAGGAGTAGGCACAAAGCTTTTATATTATCTTGTTGTCAGGAAATATTATTAAACAGCCACACCTGTCGGTAAAGACAGAAGCCGTCTGCATAGATGTGTGTATAAACGTTGTACTTCTTAGTCATCTCGCTAAATTGGTTCCTAGTAACTCGAAAAAACTCGATAATGTTGTTCCGTTTGCGTCTTCGAGAAGGTAAATATTCAATCTTTAGAGGTACGTGCAGTCGATGAACGCCACATCTCATTACTGTTTCGAGAAGCTTCGGAGCAGATAGGATCAATTTTGTGGATAATGTGTTTCAGAAGGCTAATTAACTAATTAACCAAGTAGAAGGTTTGTTATACTCGTACATAGATAATTCGATTTGAGGTTAGTTCTATTATTAAAATTAATTTTTTTATTTTACATATATTGAAATAAAAACGTAACCCTCAATATTTTTCATCAGCTAAGTTTTATTAATGGTTATCTTAAAAATTCTAAACTCACTATCGTACACACCATTAATATAAACATTTTTGCTGGATCTGTTAAATAAAGATTATCTTTCCAAAATATTTAATAAATTCTGTTTTAAGATTCTTTTTTCGGATATAATAAAATTGTTTGTAGTTATTTATCCGAAAAGTATTTTTAAGTCCAAATCGAGTGAATATTTCCGTCTAGTATAGTCGGAAACAGGGAAAATTTGCAAATACTTTACGACATTTTTTTACCTTTTTTTCACCCCTTTCAAAGCCGAATTTAAAAACCTCCAGAACTTAGTTTTTAGATATTCATATGAAGGTGTTAAAGACAAAAATTAGTTACCCCAAAAGACAAAATTTTATTGTTACTCCATTTTAACCGTTATATTCGGAATTTAAAAAATCATTTCTTGGTGTACATTTACACGGTATATACAAATTATACACAAATATATACAACTTCTGTACAAATTTTCAAGTATTTACACAGTATGTTAGAAAAATTCCAAAACTAAATTAAATAAAAATAAAGATTTAAAGATAAACGAATTTCTTCATATCAGCCCTTACAAAGAATCCTTCTCTAGTAATACACTCGTTGCAGCGTCGCTAGAGATAATCAAACACTCTGGAGGAATCACTTTGTTGGATCGCCTTCAACTGCTTGCCCTTTGGGATGGCCGGAATGTCGTCGAAAAAGTGGCCTTTCATCTTCAATTTGAGTTTCGGGAACAAAAAACAGTCTGCTGGAACCAAGTCGGGTGAATAGGGCTTGTGGGATAAGATGATTTTATTTGCGGCGTAATAACGTGTTAAAACTGTTGCCATGTGTGCCGGGAATTATCATGCAAGAGAGTCCCACTGCCCGGATTCCAGCACTCGTGCCAGATTTGACAAATGCAATGCCTCAGGCGTTTCATTACTTCCAAATGAAATTTAGATTTCATAGTTTGACCAATTTTTTTTTTGTTTGTTTAACCTCCAGAACCACGATTAAGTATTTCTTCAGAGGGATGAGATGAATGAATTGTAGCGTGTGTGAAAAATGCCATGCCTGATCGGGATTCGAACCCGGGACCTCAAACTTGTGGGAAAGAGGTTTCCCACAAGTATGACCAGTAGTGTCCCACTTTCGCAACGTTTTCGTCATGAACATCTGTTGACGGCCTCCCGTTTCGTTCGTATCATCTAACGATTCTTTACCGTGTTTAAACCGCTTCCACCACGTTATATTGTAATACGAGATGCGGCTTCATCACGAAATACTTGCTGTATCATAGAATAAGTTTCAACGAAAGATTTTTAAAGTCGAATACAAAATTTTATCGCACTTCTCTGTTCCATGTTGCGACCTCACATAAGGTCATATGCACACAACGTACGCGGCCGAAAGTCGAGACTGGAGTGACGAAACGTGATGAAATTTTGTACACATACTTGTCAGATATTGTACTACATAGCTCCCTGGTTATTCGAGAGATGTACTTGTATAAACAATAGAAATATGGTTCGGGAACTTTTCAGACATATTGCGTATCTTCAGTACTTTTTACGGAGCGTTGATGAATCAGTCTTTTAGGACATATTCTTTTATGCCTGCCTACATATACATATATATAATATTTATTATTTTTATCCTCATTATAATAGATTTTTTTTAAGTTAGTAAGGTTAATTTCATATTTACTTTTCAGGGTACAATATTAGAAAAAAATATAATGAATAAATATATTTACGTGTATTTGTTGGAAAAGTAATTCTAATAATTAATTTAATATACTCCATTGCGTACTATTCCAAGTTATGAAACCTGTTTTATTCACTAATAAATATTATAATCTCTCATTTAAATTAATTTTGTAATTAACTGTCTCATAAAATATCTTAGAACTCTAACATTAAATTAAGTATGTAGATAAAAATTAATGAAGCATATAACATTCAAATAAGAAAAATGTTGTAAAATTTTAGGGATTTACGAGTAACCTGCAGTAGGCTCGTAAAAACACTTTTAAGTTTTGTTTTGTTTTTTATTTTTTATTTTTTTATTTGTGTTATAAGAATGCTTATCTACGGGTAAAAATTAGCATCTTACTACATAACACGCGATGGGGGTTGTTACGGTAAGATGGGGTAGAGATGGTAAATGGTGGACAGACAGTATGGACGTAATTAGTTAGGAGAGATAGGTGAGTACCAGTTCTGATCACTAAACAGATAAGATTCAAGCACGCAATTCAGCAATGATGGCTAACTTGAAAGTAAGGGAACACTGGTCAAAAATGCTAGTTTCTTTATTGCAACTATCTTTGAATCAAAATACATGACTCAATTTTCATTAAAATCTGTGGTCTATTATCTTTCACAGTCGATCTCATATACATGTAGTTTATAAAAAAATTAATTATAACTTATTATTTAAAACATCAATGATATATTTATACTATATATATATTATTATTATTATTACTTTTTTTAAATATCTTATAATTTATTTTTTTAATAGAAAATAATAATTAATAAATATTAGTATAATAGAATAAACGTAATATTTTCAGTTTACTTAATTAAAAAAAGAAACAATTTCATTTTTTATTTGTTGCTTTTAAATTGTTCGGCTACTGTCATTAATCGTCGTCGGTAAATCAGGGAATAAATTAGCCATGATTATAAATTTCCTGATCTAAATTGAGATTGAATCTGAGTTATTCTTTACAGTAGATAAGCACGCTATAGCTAACACATACGCAACTGAGGTGATTGAAAATTAATTTTCTTGGTTTAAATATTACAAAGATTACTTTAACATTTTTCACCTAATAGGTTTACGTATATATTTTTCTATAGTAAGGGGTACATTGACTTTTTTCATTATGCTATCTCCGCAAATTATTGTATTAAAAATGACCCACATAACATATCTTAAGAAAACGAAGCGTTCTGAAAGTAACGATGTTCATATACCCTTTGGTCAGCAGTGGGATTGGTAGGGCTGAATATTACCTGGATTTCGGTAGTCTGGCATCCTGATGTCCAATAATTTATTCAGTTTAAGCTCAAGTGAAACCGATTAACTCCTCATTTTCCTTTGTATGCTTAGCGCTTTTAATCTAAAGAATGGGTATACTATCGTTGGAGTGATATGTATTCTATATCAGGTCACGTAAAGATTTTCGGCAGTTTCACAAGCGAAAAGTTAATTTCAATTTTTTTTTTTTAAATCTAGAATATATAATTTAATGTTTATTTATTTATTCTGCAATATATATGATTATAAAAATTATTAAAAAAAAAAAAATATATAATAATAATATATCTTGATTCATTTGATGGTATTCCATGGTGAAAATAACACTTATGGTATTAATGCTTAATACATCAGTAAATAATTAAAGTTAAGTCGATACAGATTTACCAAATTAATTTTCGCCGTACGTAGTTGTAGTTGTATATCGTTTGAACTCATAAAAGTAGTATACATTGGTGTAATGAAATATATACAATTACTAATATTAATGATTTTAAAAGGAAGATAATTAAAGTTTTATAAACATATACATGATGTTTACCGTTTATTAAAACCAGTTTGTTTGTTTAAAAATATATTACGCTTATGCAGTGTAAATATATTTTACCTTCAACGTTTTAAACTTTGTTTTAATTTAAACGTTTATTTAAACACTTAAAAGCAGTAAATATACTGTTTTAACAAATAGGTTAAATACATAGATTATAAACAGAGGGGAATATTATTGAAAATGTTTCGTGTGAGACCGTAGAAACAAAGTTCTGACGTGAATATATTAACTTAAAACTAAAATTTATTATGAAATTATTTAAACATTTTGATTATATAGTTGAATAATAATTGGTGATTTACTTAATGATGTTTAGATTATATTTTTTATGATATTAATAATCATCAAGTTTATTTAGTTACTTACTTTTTCCATTATTGTTACTGTTATATAAATACATTATATAATTAATTGAGAGCAGATAGTGTAGCACAATAACCAGCAAAATACATTACAAGCTTTATATCTAAAGGTCAATCCATAACAAACGAACGAACTTCACTGAACATGATTAAAGTCACTCTTGAAGCTTTACTTGACAATCAAGTGTTCTTTCACCTTTATATTGGTTTATTTTGGGAGTTTGTTATTATTCACCATAGATATATGTATAGTGTTTCAATTTTATATATTGTAGGAGAATAACAATAATTTTATTTAAATACGTATTCATTTAAGACTATTTAACCAGCATTTTCTACGTTTAATAAGATTTTTTTTTTAATTGTATTGGGGAAATCCTATTACGGACACTGGAATAGTAGTGCGAACTCGCAACAGGTTCCGTTTGATGTTACTTAGTGATTATGTGCCTGTGCATACCGAAAAAACCACCACCCTGCTATCCACCTCCCCGGATTTGCGCAAGGCATTATTTCGGAAGAGAAGCGAATTTTCTTCGTCTGGAGTCTTCTTGGGCTCGTAGTTCATGCTATAGTTAGGTATACTATAGCACTGGTCCAGGCCGACAATGTCAATGGTCAGCTCTTGACCAAAGTGATCATTACCTCTTCGAGATCCTCTGGTGGAAATGGTCTATCTATTTTCACCTTGGTCACCAGTATTTTCCTCTCTGAGATGAATCGTGGACATTCGAAAAACACATGGTTTGCCGTTTGTATAATATGAAGACTGGTTAAGTTGTATCAGTCCTCCCAGATTTTCTGAAACCACTAGCATGGCTATATTGTTGGAAAATCTTACGATGGTAAGATCCCTTTAGGTCGGAGAACCCTTAATACCCCATCGTTCATGAGATTCTACAGAGAAGCCCCTGCCCTTATACGAGCCCTTACACTATCGTCTGTGTTGTAGAATTACAGCCCATCAGACAGATATGAGGATATCATCTCTTTTAGATAGGAAGGAATATCAAATGCCTGTACCGCCTCCTCGTCTAACTTGCACCATTAAAAATGTTCTTGACATCTTTTATGACGAGGGTCCAATATTTAGTCTTATGACCTGCTTATTAGTTTTTGTAAGCTGTTGTCAGTTAAACACAATGAGTAAACTTTATAAATTAAAAATAAAATCTAAAAAGTAAGTCTTAATTACTATGCATTAATTTAAAAAAAAAAATAGTTCTTTAAATTAAAAATTTATTATATTAAAACAAAAAATTTGTCTTCTTAATACTAATTAACAACTATTAGGAGTTATAAAGATAGACGTAAATTTGAACAAATTTTTTGGGCGATTTTTGCTGTTTACGATAGCAATTTAAGAATAGTTTGTGTTTGATTTCTATTTACCCTCATTTTATGTCATGCATATTTTTTGTAAATAAATTATGTAACATCAGTTTCAAAATTGTTGTATTTAAATATTGTAATATGGATGAATGAAGAAAAATATTAATATGAACTTTTTGTAAGACAAGGAAGTTGAAAGTAACAATTTAGGAAAGAATTTTCATTTTTCTTTTCATAAGAAAGTTCATAAGACATTCATATTATTTAATTAAATTGTAAATTCATAGCCTTTTGATTTTTTTTTCATAAATCCTTATGCTATTTATTTTGAAATTAGTATTCTTTTGTTATAAAAAAAAAAAACATAGAACCTGAATTAGTAAATTTTTTATTACAAGGACAATTTTTTTTTTTTGTTAAAAGAGAATCTTGAAAAAAATAATGAATTTAATTCATTTAGTTAAACCGTTTAAATAACTGATTTCGATAAAAGAAATTTATTTATTCTTTTTAAAATTTTATTAAATTTTTTAATTACATTTTTTTAACTAAGAAACCATTTTATTTTTATTGTTACGAGAAAACTGAGAAATACGATTAAAAAATATTCAATTACAATGAAATATAACATAAAGTTTTTTCTTTATCAATGTATATATGTAAATTTACACTTTAAATTAGCTTTTAAAATGGTTTTGTTTGGTTTATCACTTAAAAATTTGGGTGTTTCGGCTTTTAGGTAATAAAAACCACTTATCGCCAATCTGTTTTCATAAAATTTTCGTATGTAAATCGATTACTTCCATTACAACAATGTTTCAGTTATACTCGTAGATTTGTTACAACATTACGTATACTAAGTTACTGCGAAGGAAAATGTTAAGAAATTTGAAATGATGGACCACCTACTTGCAAACCCAGCTATTCTTATGAACTGTCTATAAACATGGTAGAAAGAAAATAATTTCAACTAATCTGTGATTAACCCTAACTGTAGAATGTTCACGTGTTCTCCAGCGACCTTTATTTTTGCTACTTCCCAACTCCTTTTCGTAATAAAAGTAGGTGGTTTTCCTCACCTCTTAAAGGTATAACCCCACTAATCTCAACGGAAATGTGAGTATTACTAAGAAAGATTTATATCCCCATCATTGTTGCCTGAGTGATGCAAATAGTTTGGTTTATCAAATCAAATTTTTTTTTATGAAAATCAGTACTGCCGTTATAAAGTTAGAGGGTTATAAGCCAGCATACCAAGTCAATTATATCGCATACCCTTTTATTTATATTTTCATATCAGAAAATAATAAAAGTTAATTGAATTACAGGACTGTTTACCTGCTGGTTTGAGTTGCAAATAAACGTTAAGTTTTTATAATTTCCTTAAATGAAATAGTAGGTGGAGAAATATCAGAGCTTTCCCGGGTGCCCAGGAAGAAACATAACACCTAGAAGCCATTCATTACTGTCCTGGCCATTACACCAAATGCTCAGTTATTATATTATGTGTAACTTTATAATTTTTAAAATATCGTCATCATTAAAATTACTATTGCGGTTTTTTACAAATATTTTTGTTAAAACCTCATGTTATTTAATCATATAAAAAAAAATCTATTAGTTTTATTAATGCAAAATAAGTTTTCGTTAAGTTTAATGATGTTCTAGATTTGATATAATACAACTGTAAGTAAATCGAATATGTACCTCATTTACACATTAGAATCCCATAAGCATGTTTTCGTTTTACATATTGAACTGAACCTACATGTTCAACAATATAAGCGATTCATGCACGGCCAGGTAATCCAATCTGCTAGTTTAAATTGCTTGCAATTGCTATTTACCGCAGGTTATGTCTTCCCTTCCCCATTCTTTAAACTATTTGATGCGGCCGACAAACTATTTCTTTTGACTTCATGGTTAACAGTGATTTAGCGTGACGAGCACGGTGCGTGATCGCTACAATCTCTTTCCCCCTTCCTTTTCCTTTTGTCGTCAGTTTTTCTTGTCTAGACAAAACTATGTTCATTGTAACAAAGTTAGTATGATTACAGAATTAAGTCTCTTAGATTTTATTAGCTTGTACTATCTCTTTTTTTTTCTACTCAAAGTTGTATAAGGAGATTGGAATCTTCTACACGATGATTACCGGTTTTTTAATTAACAAAAAAAAAATATAGTTGTTTGGTCAGTAATTATTCTGAAACCGACTTCAAAATAATTAAATTTCGTTAAATACTTTTATAATTTAGTGCAAGTTATATTTGTTTTGTTTACAAGCTAGAATTATATCTCTTAAACTTTGGTTAATAATGTGAAGATTTGCTAAGGAGAAAGGTTTGTAAATTCGGGCAATTTAACAGACCGTGGGGGCTTGCTCTATGAAAAACTTATTCGCTAACCAATTCTTACTAACCAAAAATCTAATTTTATGCGAATAAGGTTTCTAAGCAGTTACTCGAATAGCAGAGTCAATTCTATGTAATGAATCAGGTAAATTTGAACTGTACTTGATACAATGGAAACTGAAGCCTGAATTAGAAATTATGAAGCTCATCATTGAAGATTCATAAAAAAGGGATGATGGATCTCATGTTTTAAAGCTTATTATATTGTAAATTAACACATATTTAGTAAGCTTTGTAAAACTTATTTGAAAATTTTAGAGTAGCGAATTAATTTAAAACTTTCCGATTTTTGTATTTTGTTTTCATTTTTCAATTAGGTTGTCATTGAAACGATAAAAGCGTAAATTCCATCATAAGAAATCTCATTTCAGAAGAGATATGCTTGGATATTTATTAAAAATTCATGTAGCTACTACAAAACCTAACTTACAAAATAAACCTAAATACAAAACCTATCTTACATGAAAATTATGTAATGTTACAATCCTGTTACTAGGGATGAAACCAAATAGTTAATCGGCATTTTAGTGACGTTAATTTGTATTATAAAAATCTTAAAACATTAGTGCAACATCTTCACGTGATAATTGCACCATAAACAAAATTTTTTGAATATTTTATCTTTATGTTCTAATCCGTAATTAATAATTTAATTATTTATTACGGAATATTTATTGTTATTTTCATAAATGTTAATTGTTAATTACTTGACATTATATTTTATTTATTATTTTTTTAACGTTAAAATTATTGTTTTAAAATCATTTTTTTCATAGCGCATACTTTCATTATTATTAAGTAATAAAAAACTGCAATTTATTAATCGTTAACTTAAATAAAAACTAACATGTCAGTAGAGCATGTAAATTGATATTTCATGAAAAAATAAAGAATTTATCTAACGTAATAATTCCGGTAATTGTGTTTAATAATAGTGTAGGTAGAATAATAGTAACAGCGGTACTCTTTCTAAGCCTATTGTGGACAAAGCAGAAGAATAGACCTGACCTTACCCAGCTGACTGAACTTCATTTTGCCGTATCATATCTTTTTTCCTGGTCAAGCAAGAGCTTTCCATTTTACATTCATGTGACTTGTACTTGTACTAAAAGTGAAAAATTATATACAAATTTTATAATACAAATTACGTCACAACATTATTATGACGTTATCTATTATTCTTATCACTTAATGTAAATATTATTGTATTGAACATTGTGATATTGTTTTATAAACATAATTAAAAGTATTTAACATAATAAACAATATTTTGTAGTAACAAGTTCTATTATTTTTTTT
>JAAAKQ030470884.1:0-19670 GCA_010016005.3 Zanna intricata | reverse complement strand
TTGAATTTTTACTTATGGTAAAGGAAAGATAATTGACTAACATTGACTAAAGATAATTGAACATTGACTAACGTTTAGGTATAGTTGGCCCCATGTGGGCTATATTTGTCACAAGAACAAAATCTGCTACATAAATGGCTTTCTATCCTGTGACCTTCATCCTTTAAAACAGTTATGTGCGTTCTAAAAATTGCTATTCTGGATTTAATTACATTATGTTTTTTTTTGTTTTAAAAACTTTCTCAATTTGTTAATATCTTAGTTTTTTATTATTATAAGTACAAAACAATTATTACCTTATTTTTTACAACCAAACTAAGTCAACATGGAATATAATAACATCAAACAAAAATTTATTGCATAATAATTAATGATACAGTACTAATTAGTTTACAGTCCTAACTAATCCTTATAAAATGATTATATCAGATAAATGTATATATGTACATTTGTCTGTAGTACGTACGTATATAATTTTTTTTTTTAATTTATGTTAAGAAATAAAATTAGAATATTGTAAAAAGTAATTTTAAAGAATAATTTGTCCCAGTAATTAAACCTATGATTAATTTTTTTTTTTTAACATGCAACAAGCTTAATAGTTATTACTTTCATAATTATCATTTTGCAGTGAAATCAAACAGAAAGCAACTAACTGTACTGCTGATCCTTATTTATTTATCAATACAAGATTGATATACTGTTAAACCACCTGAAAAGGCTTATTTGTTATTTTAATTCATTTGCTCCTTTATACTAACTATTCCACTCTTTATTATTGATGTATTGTATGCAAAACAATTAAGGGTATAGAGGAAATAATCAGACAATTTATGACAGTAATAGCGTTCATCAAACGGCTAGTCTATGCGGTAAGTAAAGAGTTGAATATCACACACAATTATATGACTATAAATTTATTTAAAACATTATATTCAGCTCAGTTAAGACTTCACAAGGTTCATTCTTCATTTTTACTAGCATGCCTTGCACAGGCACTTCACATTCATGAGAATGAAATGCCATATTCAGCAATGTTTCTTGTTTCCTTTCAGGTTTCAAGTTATATAACTATGGTACCTTAATACAAATACAAATAAATAATACCACTCTGCCAATCTTCTTGATGTATAGGATAGCTTCTTGGCACTTCATCTGGAGGTCCCATGTTCAGATCTCAGTCAGGCATGCATTTTTCACATGTGAAAATTTCCATTTTCATATCTCACAGCAAGTTCCAGATTATGTGTGAAATGTACTTTTTTTGTGAATTACATTTTTAACAACATATTTTGTTGTCATTTTTCTACAGATATTCAAAAGCAAGGATCATTTTCATAC
Organism: Zanna intricata; assembly: GCA_010016005.3. Classification (NCBI taxonomy): domain Eukaryota; kingdom Metazoa; phylum Arthropoda; class Insecta; order Hemiptera; family Fulgoridae; genus Zanna; species Zanna intricata. Next base: position 18,329 of record JAAAKQ030470884.1, on the reverse strand, counting down.
AGTCTGATTTTTATAATTTAAGTTATATATATTTCTTTTATGTTAAAAAAACATAGGCCAGGCTTTAACTTAACAAATTTAATGTGATAGGACAATATTTAATTTCTCCCAAAAACAACAATGGAATGACATTCTGGCATCAGTAAACCCTGATGAAATAATAATCACTGAAATCCATAAATTATGGTAAAATTAGGCTTAAACACTCAAAATAAAAATAAAAATGAGTCACAATTAACAACCTACTTCTTTTGCTGGAGTCTATTAAAATAGTTATAACTCTCTAATATAGGAAAAGTTATTTTTGTATGTTATCATTTACTTCATTACTCATTGTAATTATTCATTTTTCCTAAGAATCTTCATCATACATCATTTATGCAAAATTAATCACAAATTGCATAAGTTATCAAACAGTTTATAATAACAAAAAAATAACCAAACTTTATGTAGTCACAACATACAAAACAAAATTATACATGAATTTTTTTTTCAATATATAAAAAGAGTAACTATAAATCTATATACAAAATCAAACACATGTAACTGAAGGCTAGCCTTCAAAAAAATTTTGCTATAGAGCCATTACTTTCCTCAGTGAAGAATGTGATGAGTGAATAACAGAATTCTTTTCAAATTTCTTTTGGTTTTATAAATTTTGACAGTTTATAGCCTACATTATGCAGGAAATTCTGAGGTACTTTAATTTTAGAGTTTGTTGCTTCAGATCAAAGACATAACAAATGTTAAAACCATCCACAATCACAAGATTTTGCAATGAAAATTTCTTTTCCTTTTTACTTATAGATTAATTTGTAGAAGTTCATAAGATTTTGTGTGGATTAGACATTAATAATAAAGTATGAAAAATAAAAAGTATGACTGAAATCAAAAGTGTAGTCTTTAGAATGAATTACGAGTACAAAGGTGTTACTATTCATTTACTGTGGTAAAAAGTGAGTGCTCTGGTTTTAATGATATTGGAAAATTTTGGTGTTATTCATTTATACACAATAATTTAGTAACATAATTATGTAATTTTTTTTATATAGTTCTTACTAGAACTATTTACTGAACCATATATTATTATTTTTTATTTTTTTTAAATTTAATTAAGATATTTAGGTAATCTTAGAGAACATAAATAAAATTTTGTTTTCAGAAAACATTATCTGTTTAATAAACTTTTCTGAAAACTAAAAGTAATTGAAATAGTCTGAATCTGTTCAAAGTACCTTAAAAAAAAGAAAAAATTTACACAGATAAGTAAGAATGTATAAAGTTTTTGTTTTTAAAATACAATCCTGTTTTTAATTGTTTTAATAATATTGAATATTTATTCCTAAAATTTTACAATCATATAATAAAACCACAAAATATTAAGATGTATGTGTAGTTCTTCTAATAATTTTATTTTAAATGAAACAAAAACAAAAGACTTAAAATTATTGTGAATTAAGTTTTGAAATGTTATATTTTTTATTTCTTATCTTGAATTTTATAAATGCGCTTTATAAAAAGTAACATCATTCTATCTGTTATCAAACCCACAAACAACACACATAAAAATGTAGAAAGAGGGTGTGAAAAAGAAAGAAATAGATCGACACAGAAACATGAATGTTTATTCACATTTATTTAGATGGGCAAATAATATATATGTATGTATATAGTGATATGTATAAAAATTCAACTTATTACTTTTATATTATATATAAAAATAACCTTACTTGATCTAATTTTTATATATGTATAACGCAATATGTTACTAGTGTTTTAAAAATCAAACAAGAAACTTCATCCTTTAGTTACTAGGCTTCTCTGATGAGAAAGAGTTTACTGTTATAACTTATTGATCCTATGGTTTCTCAACTAACATAGTATTACATAACACATCATAGCCGTAATATTCATTTGAAACAGGTTGCAACAGTAGAAAAAGATAATTATTACTCTTTTTTTTTTTTAATAATTTTCTTAATATTCTATCTTCTGTAACACAGACACACATGTGCAAAAAAAAAATATATATATATATTTAAAATAAATAATGTATTTATAGATCAATTTAGTTTAATATTCTTATTACCGAAGAGTATATATTATTGCAACAAGTTTATAATATGCCTAAATTAAATTTTTTTTTTATGCTTAATATTACTTTAAATAATACTTTTTAATAATTGTTATGTATCTAATAAATTTTTATTTCAGAATGAAAAATTTTATCAAATAGCAAGTACTGAGAAGATATTCACTTAGAAAACTGAACATAATGAATTCTGTCAGAGAAGTTAAATCAACTCAGAATCTGTCTAGCTGAAAAAAATTTGACAAGTGTAATTTAAAATGATACCTTTCAGATTAACTCCAAAAAAAACTTCTATTCTATTATCATTTGCTTTCGTTTTCATCATAATTATTTCAGCTATTAATAATTCAATTATTCAAGACAGTTCCTGGCTGTCAGAATTAGTATCTGAAGATGGCGATAAAGAAGGTGATGGAGTTGAATCAAGAATACTGCACCAAGTTGTACAAATAATGCCAGAAGGTATGGTTGGTTTTTTTTTTGTAAATATCTATAAGTTCAAAAAATATAATTCCTTTTTATTTCCAAGAATTTGTATTTACTAGAAGAAGATTTCATAACATTCATCAGCTTTTATAACAGCCATCTTTGAATTCCAACAGTATTTATTATATTTACATCTGGTACGTTAATGATAAGAAAGCTTTTATTTAGATTTAAAGTTTTTTAAAGTACATTTTAAAATTTACTTTTTAGATTTCTCTTATAATTTCTGTTATTTAGTTTTCATAAGTTATTATTTGTATATGACAACTTTTGTAACTTAAACTGATAAAGAACTGAAGTTTGCATAACTCATATCATACAGATTATTTACAGTGATATAGGAGGATCCCAGAAAATAGAACTGAATATCATCTGTGTTTTGTTTGTCATGACATGCTAATGTTGTATTTCTCTTAGAAAAAAAGGCGATGAGAGATCATTTTATTCCTTATATCCCTTCTATATTTAGCTATGGGTTATCTGATATCATTAATCATTGAAGTGCCATTAGTCAGTCATTAACAGAAGTAAACAATGTCTTATATACATTTTCATAAATACAGACATGTGTTTGTGACCTAGAGAGAGGACTCTATTCTCAGATCCTATTTTTATTCTTATAAAATATAAGACTAAAGTTGAATGTAATGCCTAAAAAAATTGAGAACCTTCAGGTGAAACGAGATGTTGCTAATGTGAAATGGAGTTTGGCAATCAGTCTTAATGATTTAAATCAGTGGTCCTAGATTCAAGAATCAGTAAATATTTTAATTTTTATCATAACAGTAAATGACAGGATTGGCTATTCAGTCACAAAAATTTTAAGTCTTCAGCTTTCAATTTTGTTTTTTATTGTTATTTATAAATATCACAGAAATATTTATTGCACTTTCTCATGCTACAAAAATTCATTTCTCATCAGTGGCTGTAATTTGCATATAGTTATTTTTTTTAGAAAATAATGAATAATATAGAAAAAAATTGAAGAAGATAAACTTTGTTTTGTGTATTATATATTGAATAGATAATAAGTTATACTTAACGAAAAAAAAAAAATACAGCTCCAGGGTGTAAAATATAATTATGTTTTTTAAAACAAATTCTAAAAAAGTATCTTGCTTTTAAAACTTATGGAATTTTGTTTCCAGACTATGTTTCTGATATTATGATGAATCTAAGTAACTTTACTTATGAGTTGACAGAATTATAAGGATAATCACAAGATTTCTGTGATTAATCAACACCATACTTAGTCTAGTATGTGTTGGTTAACATAGATCCTCATTTATTTACAAAACTATGGATACACTGATTATTAAATATGAAATAAAATAGTTTTTCCAACCCAGTTGTTAACAAAATATTAAAATGTAATTCAATTACATATATTTTTATTATTATTTAACAATTTTTGTAATTGTTTATTATTATTTTCTGTAGTAACCATTACTGTAATAATGTCCTTTATTAGATATCTTACCAACTGGTTAATAGTGTTAAGCATATTTATCAGCATCTATGACATTAATTATATTTTTTATGCTTAAAGACTCTTATTATAAATCAAGCAGAAATTAGATCTGAATACTCATACTAATTAAATATAATGTCCCTATTGCAGGAGCAGTCGCAAAGTAGGATATAAATTACGCAATTTAAAATAAAAATTTAAATAGCATTTAATTTATTTTATTTCTATCTTCTGAAAACTTTCAAATTTATTAGTTTGATCAAATGTAGTACTAAAAGAAATTTTGATTTGTTTATTTATTCATAATACTGATGAATTTTAGTTATAGAACTCATCTTTTTACATGATTTGAAAGCAAAATGATTAAAAAATACTTGACCCTTGATGAGGATTGATCCTAGAATTAATTGAATAAGAAGCCAGTTGAGCAACACACTAAATAGCCATGCTTTATTGTTTGTAACAAAATTTATGGACAGTTTGCTAGACTCCCAAATTTGTTTTCTTTACAATTTTAAAAATTTAATATTTCTATAAAACTTTCACAATTTATGAAAAGTAAATAATTGTATTCATATACATCTGAAATGATTAAAATGGATTTAATTTTATTCTACCCTATGATTTTATTATTTTATAATCTCTTTCACATACTTGAAAAATATCTTTAATAGAATTAATGTTAATTGAAAGATGTACTATAACATTTAGGTCAATAAATGTTAAACAAAGAATATCTTAATATTCAAGTAACAAAGAAAAAGCCACTCATTAAAAAAAAATAAATATGGCAACTCTCCAATAACATAAAGAATGGTTCTAATATTTAATTTCTTGAGCATTATAACCTTCCAACCTAACCAAAAAAAAAGTTATCCTCTTTTTTTACATTATTTCTAACATTTAATTAATTTAGACATAATGACAAAAATTATTCAATAATAAACATTACACATATATATACATAGTTTATATACATTTACATAGATTTATTTATTAATTGTGTTATTTTTATTTTTTTACAGATAAACCAATGCTGAAAATTGTTCACTTGGATTTGAAGGGAGCCCCTCCAAAACTTAGCTACCTTCGTCATTTATTACCGTTACTAGCTAAAGCAGGGTGCAATGCTTTACTGGTTGAATATGAAGACATGTTCCCATACCATGGTATTCTAAAAAATATTTCAGCCAAAAATGCTTACACTCAGCAACAAGTAAGTTTTAAAATACTCTATGTATTGTATACATCATTAAGCCTAAATGTTGGTTTGATCTAACAGTGAAACTACCAATACTTGTTTAATTCCAAGGCAGTAATATTGAGATTGAGATTTCCTCGGCCAAAAATTATTGGCTACCCAGTTGAGCTCATTCCAAATCAAGAGCATACATTAATTGACTAATGATGCATTGGCATGATAAAATCATGACCATAAAAATTATATACTTTCATCACCTTCTGAGAAACAAGAATTTCAGTAGATAGTTGGCAAGAAGATCTAAAAGATATAGGATGTAAGATTGGCAAGAACGTAAAATAACACGATAAATTTATTGTACTAAGATGATTGTTTAATTACTTTTACATTTCTTAGTCTGTAGACTAGAGTGAGCTACATAAATAAAAACATATGTATTATAAAAATAGTTAATTCAATTAAAGTAGTAACTTATTAATTTTTTATAAACTCTACTAAAAGGACGTGACCTGTTAATCTGACTACAAAGAAATTATTACTCTTTCTTATTAAGTAACAGTTTTTCATCTCGTTAATTTTTTTTTTTCAAAAGTGAATCTACAAAATAAAGGCAGTGGCTGCTAAAGACTTCAGGAGTTTGAAAAATATTTCACAGGTCTAGCCCTTCTTATTCCAAATAAAAGTTAAATAAACTGTAAATTTTTTCTTCTTAAGTATTTATCTGAATATTGCTGCTGTTTAAGAGTATTTCAATGGGTCTAATCTGCTGAGTGAATGACATTAATTTTTTTCTACTCATGGAAGACTACATCGTGAGTCCAAAAATCTTATTAAAAATAAAACTAAATGCATAACTGTAGCTTCATTGAAATTTGGATCGTTCCTAAAATCAATTCATTAAGACTTCTTTAAAGTATTCTATAGATTATTTATAAAAATATATTTTATTTTATTTAACATCCACTGTTACAGCTAAAGTAGGTACAGTAAACTTCTAATTTATTGCAGGTTGATCTATGACTGATTTCTATAACAGCTGAATACATCAAATCCTTAATTTATTAAAAACAAATGACTTATACAACGAATGACATTGTATAACGTCCGAATGATGAATACAAAGAAGAATGACTTAATACAAGTTATACAAAAAAAAATAAACATATATTGTTTTCTGTGTACTGTTGCACAGTCTTAAGTCTTTTAATCATATCTTCCCTTGGGCTGAATAATCTTTCATTGCAGTACTGCTTCACCATCTCACTTTACTTTGTTCTATATCCCAAAATCAATATCAAATTTTTTTCAAGAACCTAGTTTTAAAGATCAACATTAAGGACCTTTAAAATCTATTTTTATATCTTGCCCAACCTGCTGAGTAAACTTTTTTCAATATTTTAGTCAAAGATTTCCATTACTGTACTTTTGAATTGTTACAGCGTTTTCAGTTATCACTGTACATAATTACTGCAGTTTATATTCATTATAATTATTAAATTTCATTGAATAAATTGTTAGGTTAGAATAATTAAAATATATTTAAATGCGTTTTAAGTTCTAATGACATAAATATAAAAAAGGACATCAATAAATTCATCAAGGAAGGCAACTATTTAAGAAAAACACAAAGTGTTCAATTTTGGAAAATCTGGTATGAAATAAACAAAAGTATCATGAAATATATGAGTCAATTATCACATTTAAGTGAAATATAATGAAAAATAAGGACTAACATTTGAAAAAACGTCCAACACAAATGTTATCAGAGATAATTAGAACTTTTGGAAGTCTAGTATGGAAATAGAAACAAATTTACTACCAAATGCGATCAGTTTGTGTTTCTCTTAAATATTAATAGCTAATAAATACTGCAAATTACTGTAAATATTTCAGATGTTAAAATAGCAGCAAAGTTGATACTTCTGTTCTTTTAGAAGGTGTATTTCTGATCTTCAAACAGCTTTCTAAACAATTTAGAAGTCACCCACCTTAAATTAAGAATTTCAGATTATTAGAGTTAAAATATTACAATATTAGTAGGTCAGATTATGCATTATAAAAATTCTGCATGAAGCAACAATGATGCAATTGCTTCAAACAATGAAAACTACTCTGATATGTTACCTAAAGTAATAAAAGAATTTAAATACTCAGTTCATTTCAAAATTCAATACTGATAAAATAGGCACATATAGGAGACATTTTTTATGCCAGCCTGCGTGTGTATATAGCCAAAGAAGAAAAAAGAATGAGTGGTTTCAATTCTATAAAAACCATGTAACCCTGTTTTTACACATTCTAGAATTCAATTGTTCAAATAAATTCTGTAATTTAATCTAAAATGTTCAATGAAGAAACATCTTTCTGCAATTGTTTCTTTCACATTATTGTTGTGCAATGCTAAGAGTTTAATTTACGGCTCTATGGCCACCCTCCAGGAACCAAATTGTTGAAGTAGGGATTTTCTATATATATTTTCTCATGTCAGTATGAGTCTGTTTGACAGACTGATAGGAAAATAAATGAAACACTAACAGTTTCAATAGGCAAGTGAAATTTTAAAAATGTCTGCAAATGTCTTGTATGACCTAAATTCAAATGTTTTACCGTATAGTGAATAAAATTGCTATTACAATACTTTGATATTAAAATGATTAACTTTTATTCAAAATATTTTCCTAAGATTTTATTTTCAAAGAAATTTGCCAGATTGTCATAGGGATTTAAAAATATGTTTATTGGCAACTTATTAAATTAATCTTGTAGAATAAATATAATAAGACATTTTTCTAACAATCTGGTATTGAGGTGATTTTTTTGTGCTAAATGATCTTTCCTATTCAGTGTGTGAGGAAAATTAAAAAAAAAAGAATCTTAAATTTTTATCCATTTTCTAGATGACTATCAAATATTAGTTTTAATAAAGTCAATGAATTTAATTTTTCATTATCTTAGTAGTACTGAGAAAAATGTTTTCTTTTTTTTATAGCGTAATCAAATATATGTACATTTTATTGGTGCACAGACTTTTATAATTATTAAAGAACCTTCATGCAGGAATATTATACATTATTAAAGATAATAAAATGACAATTTTTTTTTTATTATTCAAATAAATTGCATGTAGAGTGCAGTTAGGATTTATATTTTCATGGAATTGTGTAATAAAAATATAGAATCTTCTTTTAAGTATCCTCAATCTTTAACACACATAAAAAAAAATCCTAACACACATCATACTTACCAAGAAGATGATTTCTAAGATATTTTAATTTCTTTCCTTACTCATCATAGCTTACTTATGTTAATTATAAATTGAAATGGTTTTTCAGTAATGTAACAATCAGTGGCAATTATTTGAAACAGCAAAGTTTTTAAATGACAAATCAAACCAAATTTGATAATAGTTTTTAAATTGCTTCATAATATTTTTCAATTTTTAAAGTTGTTTAATTGTGGTAGCCACAAGGAAATATGAAATGTTATGAACTGCTTATAGAACTCAGTATTTATTAAATTTAGTTTTCCTTATGTTTAAAAAGGTTTATAGTTTTAATAAATTGTTATTAGTTATATTTACTTATATGTTAAATATTTTGATTATCATTTATTTTCAATTACTATTGTTATTATCAATACTAACATTGATAATTATATGTATTTACAGGTAATGAACTTCCTTTCATGGTGTCATGACTTGGGTATGGAGGTGATACCATTGGTTCAAACATTTGGACACTTGGAATTCGTACTAAAACTAGAAGAATTTAGATATTTACGAGAAGTAGATGAATTCCCTCAAGAGATTTGTCCATCAAATTCAAATTCTTTAAGCATAATACAAGAAATGTTACGACAAGTCCTTTCTATACATAGGACAGCTAAATACATTCATATTGGTTGTGATGAAGTATATCATTTATCAATGTGCAATTTGTGTGTTAAAAGACAGATAGATTCCAGGTTTGTAATTCAAAATACTTAGGTGATTACACAGTTGTAATACTCAGTATTACACAATTGTAATGTATTTACTGCTATTTTTATTTTTATTTTTTTTTTTTTTATGAATTAGAGATAAATGAACACATTGAAACCAAATAATTTACTATAAAATATAAAAAAATTGATTGTTATTAAAATGTTTAATATTTTCAGATAAATTTTCAGAAAAATACATTGGCAAAATATTCAGTTTTACAAAAAGTAATTGCCATAAAAACCTTTTTATAGAAACTAAAAAAAATTGTTTAAAAAAGTTCTGCAGTATTATTAAATTTTGATACACTGTCATGGTGATATTTTTGCCGGCCTCTATAGCTGAGTGGTAGCGTCTCAGCTTTTCAACCGGAGGTCCCAGGTTCGAATCCTGGTCAGGCATGGCATTTTTCACACACGCTACAATTTGTCCATTTCATCCTCTGAAGGTATAACCTAATGGTGGTTCCGGAGGTAAAAAAAAAAAAAAAAAACTATCATGGTGCACTGATGTGAAATAACATTTTTATATATGTCTGCAGCAATAATCTTGAGGTATTTTGCAGTCTAACTCTGGGATACTGATATATCATAATTAGTATATAATAAACTACTGAATTGGTTTCGACCTCTCATATGCTACATCATTTAAAATATATAGCTATATTAACTAATAGAAGTATTAACCTCTCATATTAGGAAGACCGTTCCTTGTATAGATTAAATTTTGCATTATAGATGATATAGCATAAGAGAGATCAAAACAGCTTCAGTAGTTAACACTAATGAATCATTGCGTAACTCTGACATGGAGGCATGCACTATCTCAGTGCAGTTAGTAGCAATCTGCACAGTTGACCGATCACATTGCTCCTATTGTTAGAATTGATTTTTATGGTTGGCTGTTTGTGTTTGTATTTCTTGAGGTGTTTTTTTTTTCAGTTATTTATTTTTTATAATTTATTTAGTGTTGATTCGTTATTTGTGTTTTGTATAACTGCTTGTATCAGTGAAGTGAATAAAATTTAATATGGCAAGAAAACCTGATTATGAAATCAGAAAATGCTGCACTGCTTGAAAATGAAACTGATAATGAAAGTGATTCTTTATCTGAACATTCAAATCAAACTTGGATACAGAGTAATCAAACAGTGAGGATGAACAAGAAAATAATGACATAGCAGAGATTTGTTTATCTTCATCAACAGGGACTGCTGTTCATACTAAAAGATTAGTGCAGTCTGGACCATAGTACTTAAGAAAGGATGGAATTACTAAATGGCAAGTGCGTAAAATGGTCTCTGCTAGAAAAATACCAAAACAAAATATTGTTTTTAAAACTTCTGTGAGTAAAACCTCCTGCCAAAGATTGTACACAGATTTTTGATTGTTGGAAAATATTTTTTCCTAACCAAACTACAAGTAAGATTGTGCAGTTTACAAATGAGCAACTAATAGAAATGAGAGCTAACTATTGTTGTGGAATCTTAGATTCCCAACCTACAAGTTTTGAGGGAATCTTAGCATTTTTTGGAGTCCTGTACATGTTAAGCATGAAGAAAAAAGCCAACAATTTAAACACTGTCAAAATGTGGAAAAATGACAGTATCGGGCCACAGTATTATAGAGCTGTGATGCCCAAAAGAAGATTTCACCAGCTAATAAGAGCCATTAGATTTGATGAGAAATGCACTCAAAATGAGCATAGAAGGTATAAAAGGGTAGCTTTGGTAATTAAAATACATAATCATAAAAAACTCAAAATTACAAACACATAAATCCATTTTTAATTATATAGTTAAAAATACAATATTATGTAAACTATATAGTGTCAACTTTCACACAAAGAAAAATTAATAATTAGATTATATTCCAATTAAAACATTAAGGCAAATAACAACAGCTTATGAAGTATTAGATTTCTTTACAGTTGACTGCTCACAGAGCTAAAATGAAGTTGACCAAACCTGGGTTAAGTAAATGATTTAATCATACAAGTTTGTGAATTCTCTGTCAGTCTTCATTATATTATATGCTGTCAAAAAATGATATGAGAAGAAATGTTCTTAATTTAGTTATTAATTTTCTTCAGCAGTTCTTATTACACTAATAAATCAGAATTAATCTTAAAATGAGAAGCTTTGAATAAAATAATTAAATCATTTTTGAAATCTACTTCAGCACATGTTTTTACAAGGAAAGTTATGAAAAACTTTATCTTTGGACTAACTCTCATTCTATATTGAGTTCCTTTGCAATTTCAAGTAATTTTTTTTTTTTTGTTTAACCTCTGGAACCACCATTAAGTTATATCTTCAGAGGATGAAATGAATGAATTGTAGCATGTGTGAAAAATGCCATGCCTGTCTGGGATTCAAACCCGGGTGAGTTTGTGGAGGCATGAATGTTTAAATTAAAGAATGTTTGTTCATTATGATACGTGGAAAGAGGATGTGTGAAGTATGTTTTTGTTACAGTTAAATTTAATTGTTTTTAAAGCAAAGTAATTTCAATCCCAACTTATTAGAATAACTGACATTTATTTATTGGAGGGATCTGCTGAGCATAAATACAGGTCATGCTTAAACTAAATGTTGGCTGAAATAAGTTGTGGTTTAGATAGAATACACTGAACTGACAATTTTAAATAGTGTTCTCATAGAGGAATCTGGTTAAAAATTAATGATGAATTAATTAAAAACTTACACTATATTCCATAAAATTGTGAATTTTTTTTTGTTAAGGAAAATTTGTAAAAGAATTATACATTCCAACATTTTTATTTTTCAGGGAAATTTTTGTTTCACATATAAAAAGTGTTGCTGAATTCCTGAAATCATCTTATCCTGGAATAACTCCTCTAATTTGGGATGATATGATGAGATCTTGGAGTCCTCAGTTTCTTAGTTCTACACCATTAGGAAATTTAGTTGAACCAGTAGTGTGGGTGTATACTGATAATATTGAAAGACTTGTGCCACATTATATTTGGTACTGGTACACCAGAACATTTACTAATGTTTGGATAGCTGGTGCATTTAAAGGTGCTACTACATCAACATCTGTTCTTCCAGATATGCGTAATCATTTTGAAAACCAAAAATCTTGGTTAAGATTCATTTCAAAATCAGCAAAAAGTGCTCGGGGTTATGTGTTAACTGGATGGTCTCGTTATGATCATTTTGCTTCACTTTGTGAGTTATTGCCTCCATCAGTTCCTTCTCTGTTATTAAATTTAGTTTTTATATCATCAAAAAAATCTGAGGCAGATGAAGAAATTTTTAAGAAGTGGAGAGAACTAATGAAATGTTCTCCATCAACAGATTTAAATTTTGATTCAGAAACACCTGAATCAAGAGCATTGGCAATGTGTTCATTTGGAGGAATGGATGCATATGCTTTAATGAATAATTATTTGACTTTAAAAAATCGTGTCGACTGGTTGCATACATATCTAACTGAAAGAGATGGTTGGATGACATCATATAATGTGAAATATAATTTCACAAGTCCAATGAGAATTTTAGACAGTTTTAAAAGTAAAAATGGAGAAAATATTTTAAAAGAAGTTGAAATTATTAGAAATGAAACAGTAAAAATTCTTTCTAATTATTATGATATTTTTACTGTTCAGGAATGGATTGAACAGAGATTGGAACCTTTACAGACTAAGATGAATGCACTTACAACACAAATAGAGATTCTAAATAACATCAGAACATGGCCTAGACGACCATTAACTTTAAGATAACTAATTAATTCCGTTCCTTTTTATACAGCCTTCATCAGTATTACAGTCAGCAAATAAACATTCCATTATATCCTTTTCTCAGAATAATTTTTTTTTTTGTTATTTGATACATAGTAACATGATTATACATAAACATTGCAAACTTTATTAAAATAATATTTAATATTATTAAATAATAGTCGGTCAAGCAAACCTTGCTAAAATAAAGAAAAAAGTTTAAAAATTAAAGTTGTGAATTGTCATTAAGCTCTTCCTGGATAGTTAACAAAGAAAACAAATTCTTACAATGAAATATTGTTTGCCATTGACATTGTTATTTCACTCAATTTAAGCTAAAAATGCGATTTGCAAAATAAAATTGAATTTTTTTTTTGTATTTTCTAAAAAAAAATTATATAATAAAAGCCTACAAAAATGATACACTTTAAAACTCAGACATACTAGTACAAACTTACAAATATCCCTTTTATTGTTTTGTATTTATATTAAAAATATGGCCTAAAGTTTTGTACCTTACTTTGTTTAGTGTAATAAATAATATATTAATTTATTTCTGTGGTTTTTTTGCTATTTATTTTTATCATAAGATTATCATTAAACCAATAATAATATTTTTAATCCATATTTGTATATGGATGTATATTTGTATGGACTTTTAATCCATATATTTATATGGTTTAAACATGGATACAAACAAATTTACAAGCTCTTGGATGATTTTCAGCATGTCTTCATCCTAAGCACCTTCTATTTTAGTTGTATTCTGTATAGAAAAATCTTTAAAAAAATATTTACTTTAAAGAAAAAAAAGATGATCTAAAAGAGTGAAAAAAAATATCATCTCTGAGCTATACCATGAAGGAGAATTCCTAACCAAAAGCTCCATCATCCTTTCTCAGATGATCTGGAAGCACTAGGCACACTTTATTTTTATAATGTGAGCTTTACATAATCATTATTTTATGGTACTTTCATTCTCATACTTTCATGTTACATCTAATAGTTGCCATAACAAAAGATGTCCTTTCTAAAAATGGCATAGTCACTTAAGCGACATTCTATACTACACTATAACTAGGTAATGCAGAAATTATTTAGTCAACAAATGACACCTATTTACATTCACCCCAGGCATACTGATATAACAACTCACAGAAAACTACATACTGATATAACAAAATTATTTATTTATTCATTTTTAATTTAACTTCTTACTTGTTCCACACTGTTGTTAAATGAAAAGTGTAAGAATAAAACAGCTAATGTCATTTAAAAATGATCATTTGAAAACTTTTCCTTATGTATGTCAGAATTAAGATGATTTTATTCATAAATCAACATGGTTAAACTTAAAAAAAAAAATTAATTTTGATTTTCAGGTGGTCCAATACGTGTTGAGTTTTCTTTGAAAGTTGACTAAAAACAACTTTCAAACTTTAACCAACACTAACTACTACTTTAATTATTTAAAAATAACTTAAAAATCAAATATCATTATTATTAGTGTACATAAATCATGTAATATAATCTTACAAACGTAGGTGATAATTCATAAGATAAAAGCTCTGAAAATGATTTAGCTGTTAAAATTGAAAAGCATTCCAGGGAACTTAACTAGGGAAAAGATTAGTGAAATGATTTTCTGTACCTTCTTCACTGAGATATATATACTGTTGCAATTCACTTCCCAAAATGCAGGTTATAAACCTTCAATCTGTAGTATTATTCTACTAAAGTAGTTAGAGTAGTGTATATTCTACTTTTCCAGTTTTATGTTTTTCCAACTTTTAAGTTGGTATGCTAAAAATAGAAAAATAAATAATTTTTTATAAAAATGAAATTTTAATATTTTTTTTCCATTATTCTGTAATAATGGAAAATAAAGGTGGTTTTTGCTGTTGTAAATAAATATGTCCATTCAATTATGAAATAATTCAAATCTTATGAAAAGGCAGAGATTGGAATATTTTTCTTATTTATACTTTTTTCCCACCAAGTTTATCTTTTTTAGGTGGGAAGGATTTGACTGATTTAGAATTCAAAGCTTTCTTTATAGTGTTTTCCAATAATTAGACACTGGTAACTGAAGATGTAGGATGGGCTGGAATTAAAAAATACGCCAAGAATAAAAGAAATATAAAAAAGTACCAAGTCAATAAAGTGGATGATAAAAAGTAAAACAAATTTGCCGATCTCCATGGCGGAATGATAACATATCAGCCTTTTAAGGTCCTCGAGCCTTTCAAATCCTGCTCAGGCATTTATCATATGCTACAAAATCCATTCCCTTATACAAGCTTTGCTGTAAGATTCTGTTGTGAATAAATTCATCAAGTAAAAAAAGAATATTTCTAGTTATAATTTGTCTGAAATTGCAAATTAATTTTTGAGGATGTTTCACTTAGTTTACTGATAAAATAAATTGGATAACTAGAAATTATTCTACTAAACATAGGTAATATTATGCAATTCATTTCCTTTTATAGAAAGGATTACATTAATATGTTGTTTTACACTGTTTGTTGTCTTTCTTACAAGTAGGAGATATAAAAACCCTAGTCAGAGTTGTTTGTTCAAAGTGTAATGATATCTAATATACACTTAAATACTATGGTAAACAGATTGAAGGTATACAATCTGCATTTTGGGAAGTGAATTGCAACAGTATATACATCTCAGTGAAGAAGGTACAGAAAATCATTTCACTAATCACTTCCCTAGTTAAATTGCCTGGAATGCTTTTCAATTTTAACAGCTAAATCATTTTCAGAGCTTCTGCCTTATGAATGGTCACCTACATTTGTAAGATTATATTACATGATTTATGTACACTTATAATAATATTTGATTTTTAAGTTATTTTTAAATAATTAAAAACTTTCATAAAACCAATAATTACTGCAGAAAATGTAAAAAAAGCTACATTTTAAGTAGCTGTAAAATGTGTTGTTGATTTCACCGAAAGAGAAAACTTGTGATAATTGAGTCTGGATTATGCCAAGTTCAATGTTGACAATTTGCCAATAAAGCCTTCCGTTTTTAGGTTGACATCTTCTGTTTCTAAACAGACTACATCACCTCCCATTCTTGTTTATTTATATCTTTTTTAGAACTAAATTAAATTTCTTTACCAATTGAACACAAACAATCAACATGGAAGAAAATGTAATGATTAATATTGTTTATAAGTGCTACATACAAAATTGTACACTTATGATATTTACTTTTGAGATCCATATAATTTTATGGATCTGTTTTTTATTTTTTTAAGTCGCTATTAATTTATATAATTATTATAATATTATTATTTACATAATTTATTAATTTTTATATTTTTTAATAAAATAGTGACTTTTTAAAAATTACTTAATTTAAAATAAAGAAAAAATATGAAACCATAATGTAACAAACATCAACTGAAGTAATGTAAAGCTTAATTTCTTGTCAAACCATAAACTGAATTCAAGTTGTGTAGTTTAAAAGAAAAAATAAGAAAGTAAGATATAGCTGTTTCCAACCTCCACCAGTGGGTAACATTTTGTATTAACATTTTATTCTGAATACCACTGATTTTTATATCATATAAACCAAATTAATGAATTCATTTGAAATTGTGTAAGATGTTAGCTACCCTAATGTATACATCATCATTTTTCATCCCCCACAGCTTTTCCTTTTTCTTTTTTAAAAATAAAATTTAATAATTAAAAAACCCACATAAATTTGTCAAATGATTACAGGTGATTGCTTTATAATATTTGTAATTTCTATAAACAGACACAGTTGCCTAATGTTAAGATGTATTTTCCTTGCTGTTACTCCTGTTTGTCATGACACAATAACAAAATTGTTTGTTAAATAATAGACTACATCCAATACACAAAAACATTTTCTTACATAAATTCACCCTGGATCATTGAACCTTGACAAAGCAAAAATTTCAAAATGCTTCAATATAAAATATCAAAATACCCTTCTCCTCAAACATGTTTAATAATTGGACAGGTCATTAGAAAAAATTTAGATATTAACTCATACAATATAAAAAACAGCACAGAACCTTTCAATAGAATAAAACATCAAATACCTGAAATTCAATATTAACATTATTCAAAATAACAAAACCAAATGCTAATATGGCAACCACGCATCCTTTGAAAACTAAACTGAAACACAACAATAAGTCTCAGAAATTTTAAAAGTACTAAAAATTATTTTGCATTCCAAAACAAATATTACACACAACATACGGTCTTCTTCTAGGATTTCCCATTTCCAGCATCTAAGGTAAGGTTATTCTACAACATATAGAACATACATATTTATCAGCAACAAACATTCTTCGAAAATAATTTGTCCTAAAAAAAAAATTTTTAAATTGGCCTAAGAAATTAATTTGGCTGGCCTATACCAGCGAAGGTATGTTAATGATACCATCTTGTACCAACATAAAACAAGACAATGTGAACAAAAGTTAAAAAAGAAAAACAAAATGCAGTAAAAATTACATTTTTAAGCTGAATAAAAACACAGTAAAAATTTTTTTTTTTTACTTCCAACTCCAAAATTTAATCAACAAAAATACACTTCAAAATTTCTAGAAATCTAAGAAAATGATTCTCATTCACAACTCCTCAAACCACATGACCTCACATAATCACAATGTGATTTTCAGAATAGAATCCAAAGAATACTCAATACATCCACTCCATATGAAGATCACATTTAAAAACTAAACATAAAAAATTCCTAGCATACATAAATTAATACAACACTGCACTCATTAAGTCATTATTTTACGAGATAAATAAAAATAAAAACAAATCAATAAAACAAAAATTAGAACACATAAGCCTACCTTCAAAACTAAAAAAAAACCAGTAGAACACAAATAAAAAATCTTCAGAAATGTAGTGCTCGGAATAAAAAAAAAACAAATTATTACACAGATAATAAAATTACTAAACATAATGACCTGAATTATATAAACAAGACTGTACCTATTACATAATGTACTTCATTAGTCAATATAATGTAGTTTCAAATAAAAATAATGAAATTTTAAAAACTCTCAACAGAAATATATAGTCAAGAAGAAAATTAGTCATTTACTAAGTCACAATAACAAATCAACAAATGTAGAGAATAATGTTGATATTTTACTTATACCCAAAAAAGAACTACATCTTTGTAAAATTTTGAAATACATGAAAACAGACTGATATACTAAACGAATAGACCCAATTCAAACACATAGCACCTTACGATACATTCAATTGGTTTGCTGGCATTTCTCCCGCCACCACCCCATTCGGTCGCCCTAGAGCATAAGACCGAATGTCTGTGCCAC
>JAAAKQ030470883.1:26531-42970 GCA_010016005.3 Zanna intricata | reverse complement strand
ACAAAATTAAATATTTCTACTAACATGTAAACACAACTCTTTGTGATATGTATGATGAAACCTATTATTATAAAACTAAAATATGTTGAATATTAAGGAAACTCCCTAATTATTATCAGAATTATGTGTGTTTGGTTTCACAATTGTCTGTAAAACCATATCTTTCATGTAAATGAAAATTGTTTAATTTTTAGAAACTTATATATTCAGACATAACTGTTTAAATTTTAAAGAAATTTCTCCTGACATTCCCACACATTGTTTTTATTTGGTTCATAATTTATTAGTTTTAAAATATTGTTTTTTTTCCTGCTTTCATTACAACCAAAACAATTCCTTTCAGTTGATTTGTGTATGTATATATATATATCCTATTAATACTTGTTTCTTTTAAATCAGTGCCATATTTCATAAAACTGAAAATTGTCATAACTTATATTATTTTATAACTGTGTTTTGACGTGACGTCTAATAAATCGGTTAGAGCTGGGAGGCATTCACCGAAATCATCCGTTACCCGGGCTGCTTCGTGCATGTTCGAACGGCCTCTGTTGAACAGAGTGCGCTCTAACGCGCTCGGTTACTGTCGCATGTCTTCGTCTCGGTTCGTAACATATATATTATATAATATTAATATTTTGTATATACAAGTGACTGAAATTCTGTGAATATTACATATGTTTGTCCATGTGCCTGTGTATAATAAAATACAGTACATTTCGCATTTAGGTCATTATTAGTTCTATCATTCTCCATTTTGTTGTTATGCCCAATTTATCATTACACATTATGATGTACATAAAATTGTTGATGACTTTCAGTACAACTGAATTGTTATTTGTAATAGATATTTATAGAGATTAGTCATAACTGAGTACAGTAATTATGTTAGTATAGCAATGACTCATGCTGACTGATAATTCAGAAATGTGTCACAACCATGGCTAATCATAAGAGTTTCCAGTTTCAGGCAGTGTCCATTCATATTTCGATTAGTAAGCATTCAGATGTGTCTCTAAATTTGTTCAGTTGTGTATTTCATTGTAAATTTACAATTAAGTAATTTTTATGTGTTTAAAATATCTAGTGGTACAATGCCTAGAAACGGTGTAAATAAACCAGATTCTTTTTGTTACATTTGTGGCGAATTAATGTTAAAAAATCAACCGCACATATTTATTCCATACATTAAAAAGTATTACGAACTTCAGATGTAAAGTTGGTGACCAAGATAAGAACTAGACTCCTCATTATTGTTGCATTACTTGTGTCACTCTTCTTTCAAAATGAGTTAAAAGATCTCAATGCATGAAATTCACTGTGCCAATGATCTGGAGAGAACCAAGAGATCAATGCACAGATTGTTACTTTTGTTTGACAAATGTTTGTGATATCATTCCTAAATCAAAACGTAATATAAAATATGTTTTGATTTCTAATCAAAACATACTCTAAAATACTATAAATATATATTTATGTCTGCTATCAGACCTGTTCCTCACAATGATGAACTACCAGTGCCAAATCCTCCTGAATATATAATACTAAGTAATGATGAAACAGAAAATAAATCTGATAATAACAACTGTGATGATCATTTCAAGCTTCAACTTCTGAATCTCATCTCTTCACTCGGGAAGATCTTAATGACCTTTCCAAAAATCAAGCTGAACTTTTGGGATCCAGATTAAAAGTTGGAATCTCTTCCGTCAAAAAACAAAAGTTACTGCATTTAGAAATAGACAAAATGAGTTTGAAAACTATTTTTCTATTGAAAATGGAGTTTTTTTCTGTAATAATATTGGATGTCTTATGTTAGCCCTTGGTCACAAACACAAAATAGAGAAATGGCGTTTGTTTATAGATTCTTGAAAGAATAGCATGAAAGCTATACTTCACCATATTGGAAACAAATTTCCATCTATATCATTTGCCCACGCTGCCAAAATGAAATAAACTTATGAAAGCATGGAACTTATAACTGAATGAAATAAACTACAAACAATTTGAATGGCATATCTGTGGTGATTTAAAAGTTACTGCACTTCTACTGAGACTAAAGCCTGGTTACACAAAGTATTGCTGCTTTCTGTGTAATGGGACAGTAGAGACAGGTATAACCATCATGTGAAGAAGGAATAGCTGAAGAGAGTATGTTTTAATCCTGGAGAAAAGAATGTTGAAAGCAAACTGTTGATTGATCCAAAAACGTGTACTTGCCTCCACTTCACACAAAACTTGGCCTTATGAAGAACTTCATCAAAGCTATGAATCGAAATGAATCAAGATTTGCTTATTTAAAAAATAAGTTCCCCAGAATCAGAGAAGAAAAGATAAAAGAAGGAATATTCATAGGACCACAAATACTATAACTGATGAAAGATAATAACTTTGACAATCAATTGAATGAGGCCAAGAAATCTGCTTGGACATCAAGAGTGTCTGCAAAATCGTTTTAGGAAATCATAAGGAAGAAAATTACAAAGAAATATTAGATAATCTTTTAATATCATACAGGCTCATGGTGTGCAATATATCACTGAAAATCCATTTTTTGCATTCCCACCTGGATTTCTTCCCAGAAAAACTTGGAGCAGTGAGCGATGAACATGGGGAGCTGTTCCATCAGGACATTTCAAAACTATAGAAAAACAATATCAGGGAAAGTGGGGTCCAAACATGATTGCAGACTATTGTTGGATACTTAAAAGAGATAGACCTAAAATAGAATACAAAAAAAAAAAAAATGGCAAGAAAACTGATATTCCGTCTTCTAGGTAAGCATGTATTTTATTGTATTGTGTAAAAAAACTAGAAAATTTAAATCACTTTAATTCAAATCATTTCAATTTCAAATCATTCATATTTCACTTCAATTCAAATCATTTTAAATTCAGCGTAAAAAATACTAATAAGTAAATATATTATAATTTTTGTGAAAAAAAAAAGTAATTTTCATTGACCTGCGTAATGTAAGTAAAATACATACAGTAAACAAAAAAAAAAACACCAAGATAACATTCAATTCTGTAGAAAAAAGTAAACGGGTAAGAGGTTAATTTCCATTTATTATTATACTTATTTAATTTTATAACTTGAGAATAAATAATTGTAAGAATTTTGATCCTTTATATTATTTTATAATAAAATTAAGATTTTATAATTTTAAAATATTTTCCTGTTTGTGTATGAATATTCAACATTCTTGTAATAATATGTTCAATAATATTGAATAGTTCAATTTTTTATCAATTAATCTCCCAACTATATTGTTATCATTCTCTTCCTCAGAAAGCAAAAAAAGGAGGCATATAAAGTTATTTAAAATTAAATGCTTTCAATAACATTGCTTTTAACACTATACATTCCAGGTCTCCATTGTATACATGTTACACTTTTTTATTTATTTTATTTTTTTTTTATTTTTGAGTTTTAGAAAAAATTACTACTTACATGATTTGATTACTTAGTTGGAAATTTTTCACTTTGGTTTTTTAAAATAAACTTTCTCAACCCTGAAAACTTTGAGGAGGAAATTCTTGAATTAAGAAATTGTACTTTTATACTTCTTGGCTCATGTAATCATTGTAGACAGAAATATGATCATCTTTTTGGTCTTGTGATATCAACTGAGCACAAACTTTGATGCATCCCCAATTTTTTGGTTAGAGTATCATGATTTATCTGCCGAATTCAATGGCATATTAACAGGTAGCATCTTTATCATTTATTCAGAACAATCCAGGTTCATATTCCAGTCAGGAATATAATTTATTCTGTGCACAACAAAATTTCAAACATCATTATGTAATTGGGTGTCAACTTGCTATTGCTGGCAAAAAAAAACACAAATGAGTCATTTGAAATAATTTCAGTAATCTGCAAATTCATACATAACAGTTAAATAACAATCTACTCTACGACAATGCACAAGCTCTACTTCTTGATATGAAGATGTCAATATTGAAGGCCTTCCAAAGTGCAAATCATAGTTCGCTTATTTACATCCATTTTTAAACCATAAAAACCCACTTAAAATGCGGAGTACAGCTGAAACAATCACCATAAATTTGCAGTGACAATTAACGTGTTTCTGTGAATTGTAATTTTGAGTTTCATATAAAATTTCACATTAATAAAATCTGTACATAAGTCTGTATTTGTAAAAACAGCAAAATTAAACAAATAATGACTTGTTTAAAGTTATATTGTATGAAATGTTTACCTTACAAAGCTCATAGTGGTATATAGAAGGTTTTAACTTTACGCAGAGAACTAACCACTATGTAAAGCATAAAGACCAAAATTCCTTACATATTGGTAAAGTTCCCCATAACCACACAATTCAATGATTATTTTTTGAAGAAACTCTTATTGCTGTTATGCATTCTCACACACAAAAAATGGCTGAAATATGAGAACATAAAGGTGGCAATCACCCTTTTTTTTGCAGAATTTATCATTAAATTGAGTATATATTGGTTGTGAATATTCTAGACATATTTATGTTGTAAGTAAATATTCTTCATTACAAGTGATTTTTAAATAAATATACGAATGCTAAATTGTAATGAAACAAATATATGTGCAACATACACCTACATACAGCAATAAACAATAAAAAAATGATAATGGTAAAAATAACAATGATGATAATGTGTAAAAAAATAGGATTGTAGGATAAAGATGAAATGATTTGAGACGTTGTTATTGAAGAGGTTAGGGATTATCCAAGTAACTCTGTAGCACCAATAATTGCTATGTAACAACCTTAATTCTGAAAACTAAAAAGATGAATGCATTTACAAAAATGCAGGGCAACAGGATTTTTTCTTAAGTGAAATGTCATTAACATGATGTGAAAATTATTTATTTTGATTGACTCATATTTTGGCAGTGTAATAATGAAAAATTGTAAAAAAAAAATAACAGTCTCATTATAATATATATTCATTTTAACAAATAAAAGAAAAATAAATATTTACATAAGCTATAAAAATAATCAAACAAGCACAACCTAACTTTTTTTTTTTAATTTCTGAATACATATTTCTTTACAACACATTAATCCATAACCCAACTTTTGCACAAAATTCATTTAAATACAAAGAAAATAACAAATTTACATATTTTAAATCAAAATACCGAGTATTATACAGAAAACATATGACAAGTTATATTCTTCAATATATTCATTTTTGGTGTGCTTTTTGACTCATTTCCAACATAGGGAGCCAATGTAATTTGATACCATAATATCTACAAAATTGATAAAAATTAAAGTATTACTCAATTTTTCAAATTAGATTGTAATAAGATAATAATAATTAACAATAATAAATTTAACTATTTTTAATGTAGTCATCTAAATTATTTTCAAGTAAAAACCTCACTTACTGAAGAAAAAAAAAACAAAATCAGAGCAAAAGTATCAAGTGTGTTTTTAGTACAATTTCATCATGTCAAAATTAAAATCCTGAGAGACATAACAATTTATACATCTAAAGAAATTTATAAAATAATTCTTACTTTAAAACAAACATCTATATATACTTAAGATATTTTAATACTTTCTCAAAAAATAAAGATTTAATTTTGCGACTGATGATACTTTCCAGTGCCTAGCCAATTAGTCCACAGTCTACGCAGTCACAGGATTTAGATATATATTATTTTCTATTATTTTTTATAAGCATATTGATTTTGTAAATTATTTAAAATTTCCAGTTCATGTATCACCAGTGACAGAGGAGCATATTCTGGAATCCCAACAAACCACATGTATAAACATAAGCCGTGTGAGAAACTGTACTAAATAAAAACTTAGGGCACCTAGAATTGCAATTTAGAAACACTTTTTTTGACTTGGAAGATTCATCTATATTTTTTTTAAATGACTACATCAAGGGATCTATACCTTTGTTTTGAAAGTAAAATTAAAGAACATTTTAAAAGATTTAGTAAATGTTTTATCAATTTTATAAACTTTGAAAAAAAAAATTTGAATCCATATTAAGAGAAATTTATACATTTCATAAATAATTAAGTTAAATGGTTGAAGATCAGAAAAGTCTCCAAGCTCATCAAAGAAAAACTTCTCTCATACTGTTATGGTAATGAGCATATACTCTCAATTGAATTCTGAGCAATAAAAATAAACAAAGACCTAAGATATTTTATAAAGAAAACTCTAAAAGTGTCTTGAAAGTTTCATCATCTACACAACTGCTTGAAACATCATCAGTAACAATAAATACTCCCTTGTTTCCAAAAACTTTTATGATGGGTAACCATGATTTATGATTTAAACATTTTTTATAATTAAAAGAATAAATAAAAATATTACTAAAGATCTCTATATTACTGCAATAAATATTAATTGAATCAGTTTCAAATGTAGAAAACCAACTTGTTTACAGGTATGTTATATTGTATCAATATGTCCTTACATGTACAAAACTTGTACAATTAACTGTACAATTGATATCATCTATGTCAAATTTTAACCTTTATTCTGCCTAAAAGAAAACCTAATACCACATTAACAGAAAAGCCACACCAGAGAAACTTTTCTATTATGAGTATATTAAACTAGCAACTCTTCAAATTTAGGTTCACAATAAATGTGTTAATGAAGAATAATTCATTATTATAAATATTATTACACATTTTACCATAAATTCAATTTACTTACTGCAAATATAAGAATGTAAAACTTTTTAATGTTTTGATATAATATTTTAATACTGTCTGGAGGCTATTAGCATTCAAGTTTTAATGTATTTAAAAACAGAAATGTTATAGAATTTCTGTTATTTAACAGAAGTGTTACTTTAGTTATCTGCCTAAGTTTTGTAGATGGAAGACTGAGGATTTATATACTAAAGATGCAACTGGAAATCTGTCAGCCATCTATGCCGATGATTAACAAAGTAATAAATTTTTTTAATGAAAAACTGAAAATTCCTCTTATACATAGCTTTCTACATTTCATTCTGATAAAAACAAAATTACAGATTCTGTCACGATGATAAAGTACACAATAACATTTAGTGTATATAAAAACTTAGAATATGGTGCAATACTTCTTTAAATAATTATGTTCATGAAAATAATAATATTGAAATTTTATACGATTGTATAAATTTTTTTTAATTATATGATTAATTCATAATTATTAATAATTTTACCTTTTCACCCATTAAAAAACAAAAACAATTTTACTTTTTCATATTGCTCTTTATTCTCAGATTTATTATAGAATTACAAGCTCCTCTCGTTATCCAGGTATCTACAATTTTTTTTTTTCAATTTAAGATGAGAGCAAGGACAAAAATAATCACAACTGTTTAGAATAAAGAACAGACTTCATTTTAAAAAATTTTGGATTAAAAATATATTTTCTAACCTCCCAATCAAAAAAAAAAAAAAAATTATGACCACCTATCTGGACAAAAGACCTGAATAGCAACCAAATTTGAACTTTCTGGCGTGTTCAGAAATATCCTTTTTTGTGGGTAGATTTCAAACAAGAGGAATTAACATTTATAAATAAATTAATTAACAGACATTAAATAATGTCTGTAATGTTAAATAATATATGTTGTAATGTTCCAACATAAAATAACATTACAACTTAATATGAATATGATTAAATGACAGATTAGATTATTTTATAAAATAAAATACACTCTTTTTTAAAAAATACAATATTATGAGATTTTTCTACTAATTATTATCATAATTTATTACAGTAATTTTTATTATTATTTTTTTTTAATATTACCACAAAGACAACAAAATATACCTTAATCAGTCAGATTCAGCAATCGCATAATAAATATTTACAATACAATATAAAATTATTTACTACATATTATATTATATAAAGAAGATTTACAAGCATGGACAGTTAGAATCATGTAAAAAATGAGCCTCAGTTTAAAATATACACTGTCTGTCTTAATGTTAATTTACATCACAGAAAAGGTATTTTACATTATAAAATTGTATAAAATATCTTCCAGATTATATACAAAAATTCAGCAATAGTGCTTCTTATAATATAGTTATATACAGATTTTTTTTTTTTTTTTTTTTTTAATATAACAAACAATAATTAATAATATCAGCAAATTTGCAATTTATTTTTTAATAAAGGAAAAAATTTTAAGATACCTTAATGATTTAATTTCATCACAATATAATATTTAATTATCTTATTTTATCAATTGTTTACACAAAAATAACTGGATAATTTTATCATATATTTTTTATTAATACTGTACAATACAGATTAAAAGATTACACACACAACATTTTTAATGCAAATTCTAATCACCTATACATTCATCAATATTAAAATAGAAGCAAGAATTAATAAATCATTAATAGTCTTCATAATTAAGGCAATTAATTTTTTTATTGAAAATGCATAATATAATTTTAAATATATATATATATATATATATAAAATCCTGAAAAAAAACCATAAGAAGATTTTTTTTGGGGGATTGTTTAATCATTCTCTTTTGTCAGGATAATTACTTTCCAGAATTCTTTATCTTACACAGTCCACAAATGAGGCAATAATTTTTTATAAAATCATAATAATTCCATATGATTTATTTCCTTGAAATAAGAGATCCTTAAAAAGTACTATTTTTTTATTTTATGAGGTAACATTTTCAAAGGTTTAAAGTAGCTGAATTCTTTAACTTTACCATTGATCTTTAAAAAAAAAATTGATAGTAATTCTATCTATTATATCATAAAGAGAGAAAATATTAAATGAAAATATGATATAAAATGTATTGTTCAGAAGCTCACAACAAAGTATAAAATCTATGACTGAGATATATTACGGATCATTTTCCTCATATCACCTAATGAATATTTATAATTTTTAAAATATTAACAATAATGAAGATAATCCTAATCTGTATGATATATATATATATATACATACAACTATATATATATATATAGTTGTAGCCCTAAAAATCATACAGAGCCTTTCTCTTTCATCCAGAGGTCCCAGGTTCAAACCAGTCAGGCATGGCATCTTTCATATGCTAAAAAACTTCCATTTTACATTCCCATGCACAAGCATTGAGCTTATGTGGTGAAAAAATTATATTATATATACACAAACATAAAATATTGTGTAAAGATATCTGATATTTTTCATTTTAATATTATTTATGAAAAGATAATTTTTTTATAGAAAGTATTATTTATCAAACTATTATGAGAATGCAGTTAACCTTAAACAAGATCTTTTAAACTAACAATAATGTTTTTAGAAAATAACAATTGAGACAAGATTGACTAACTGAAATGCACAAAGACTGTTTTCAAGCAAGTAAATCTAAGAAACTTGACTATATGTAGCTGTCAGCTAATATTAGCTACAGTTAAAACAAAAAAGTCAGACTCTATTACCAATAAATTTGCAATAATTAAAAGGCTTATTACAAAAATATGTCATAAGAGTTAGGCCAGAATATCTACTGAATATGAACATAAGGACAAAGACAATGAATGGCAGAAAAAGCTAACTTTTTCAAAATTTTTTTTGGTTGCAAAATTGGTAATCTTAACTTTGTTTAACCATTCTCTTTTATGTTCTGTTTATAAAGCTAAAATGATGGGGTTTTTTTTTCTAAAAACAAGGTAGATGTGAATTTGATCATCATACAACTGTCAACTACAGAAATTATCAAAATATGTAAAAAATAGATAAGAATAAATTTACATATGAATAAAATATTGCTGTAGATTAAAGTATTATAAGTTTGAAGGGAAGAAAATCACACTTAAAATGTTGTAACCTTCTTTCTTACAAGAAAGGATTTACAGATTTTTATTTTCACCATTTACAAACTGGATTCATGTATTTGTTTGCACTTTATTATGATAATGACAGATTCACTTCCGTTAATTGCTTCAAATGAACTGAATAGTTATATTTAAAAGAATTTATGTATGGTAGCATATAAAAATGCATGCAGTTTCATATTTCTATGCTGGAGAAGGATAAATCACCGAGTCTTGATTCAGTTCCCCAAAAATCTGTCATCTTCTAATGTACTTTATCCAATTTCATCATGCTCTTCAAAATAAATACATAGGACATCTGAAGTTATAAGTGATTTTGTATCATACAAAATTTATTTCTTATCAACCTGTCCTCAAAAAATAGTAAAAGTGTGTCAAGTATGATCACAAATATTTTATGACAACTGTCTTTAATAATTGAAAATTCCACTGCTAATGAGTGAAAAGTGTCACTGCTAAGGTACTTACCCACATTATTACCACAAAGTCAAATTGTAATTACATGTTAACAATACTGAAATGTAATAGAAAAGAATATTTTTCATTGAGACTATTATTTTAGTAATAATTTGAAATTTTATTCATATAGAGAATAAATTTAATATGATTTCATTATTTTTATCTCATTTTAATATTTATACATACTTTTATTGATCTAAATAAATCTAGATCAATAATAAATCTAGGCTGCTTGTATACTCAAGCAGCCTGTTTACAATTAAGCACACATAAGGGGTTCTTTTCAAATTAAACATAAAACATTGATAGTTTGCAGTGGCAAAGTTTATTTTTTTTAAGCATGATTTGTTTTTACCAGTTTATAACCAATCATCTTAGAGCGCTACATAAGTTTCAACAATCTTTAACATCATAAAAATTTATAATCAAAATATGGAATCTGTGATACTTTATATAAAAGCATAATTTAACGTTTGGTCAAAAAAATCAACAGATTTTTATCTACCTAATGATGAAAACCAATTCACAAAAGAAATGTAAAAAAAATTTGGTTATTTACATATATTTTTTGTTTTATTATCATTCTACTGTTTTTTTTTTTTTTTTACTGAAAATGAAAGACCCTTTATTAGAAGAGAATAACAATCAAGTTAGCACACTAATGGGATAATTTCACACATAATTATAAATGTAAAACAACAATTGTAAAAGTTAAGAATTCCTCCTATATAAGTTACTTAAATATAACATCTATTAAGAATTACAAAATTATAACATAGAAAAAAGAGCATGTACTATACAGAATATTATTGATGAAGGTCAGTGCTGAAATGGCTGCCACAGTGAGTTATCTCAATAATGGGGCTCAAATGTAAATAGTGCCAGTTGATGTCAAGTAGATAGTTTGATAAACTAGATGCAGGGGGAAAATCATAAATAATCATGGCATCTCATAATCTTGTTATTTGAAAAAACAACATGCAACTAATAGTGTACTTTTCTTAAATGTATTACAAGAAAAAATTTTCAAATAGAATTTCATGAGTAAAGTGTACAGGTAAAAAATTGCTCCATCCATTACTGATTTTTTGGGAATTGTTGTTCCTACAGAAATAAATTATCCAATAACTGAAGAATTTGTATTTTGTGTCGTTGCAGGGGAAAAAATCAAAAGATCTGATGTCTTAAATTATTAAATATAATTTATCTAATATATGTATAAATATTAAAATGAACTAAAAATAATAGAATCACATTAAATTTATTTTCTACTGGTGGCCCATTAGATTATAATAAATTTGACTTTTACACCACCTGAGAAATGCATCGTGGAAAGCAACCATCTTTGCAGTAGATGTCTAATCAACCCAGCAAACTTCTCAGTGAGTATCGCTAAGGCAACCTGTAACAACCTTCATTGTAAAAGTGAAGATTTGATTTTATTGTAAAAATAAAAAAAGAAAGACTTTATGCCACCAGAATAAAGTTAACTACCATTCTATGTTAAATGGGTTTTAACAGCAGTTTAAGAACTTTTTAACTTTGGGAGCTTTACAAATTATATTTAAAAAATATAAAGAGCTTTACATAGGCTATTGAAAAAGCATGTAACTGCCTCATTTGTAGCTTGTCATTAATTATTTCACCCTCAATATGATACATGAAACAAGTGGAGGCAGTAAGAAATATTTTGTACAAATGTCTTTTGCAGGAATTTTCAGAAATATACTTCTATAACTAAAAACTTAATTAATAGATTTATTCTAGCAATTAATCTGTAGAGCTTAGATAAATTTCAATGTTCACTGATTGCAGTTTTGAAATGATTAAAAATTTGCACTTCTTAATGGAATTATAGAAATAAACTTAGAGTAAGCTATTCATAAATAATTAATTGTAGGGGCAATAAATTTTTTTTTAATTTCAGCATTGTGTTTAATATCGCACATTTAATTCATCCAAAGAAAAGATAACAAAGTATTTTAGCAGTTAAAAATTTGCTAAAACCATTTTTATTGTAGAACTGACATTGACAGCAATATATTTAAAAAACTAAAAATACTTCCTATCAGTCTGTTTTTTAATAAAACAATAACTTTTTTTAAATTGTTACTTCTTAGATGTACGTAATATTGAAATTATCGATGAATCTTATTTAGTTTTTAAATTAAATTAAATTTTTGTTCTTGTTGACTAATCTTTTAATTATTATTTAAATTACTTTTTTAAAAAACATACTTAAAATCTCATTTACATATTACATATATGTTAACTTGCCTGCATTAAATATTTTAAATTAATCTGAATATGTACAATAATGTAATAAATAATATATAAATATATTTAAAATATGTAAACAAAATAAAAATTATTTTCTATCAATAAATTACTCTTGACTTCATAACTGATTGTTCTTTTAATGGCCTGTAGCCATATCACTCCCCAAAATAATTTATACAGGAGATTAAAAAACAGGTGGCAAGATAGTGATTGTACTGTGATTTACGCAAAATAAGAGAATAGTTTTTAATTTTATAACATGAAATTGATTATTTCAGATGCAAAATAAAATCAAAAGCCATTCTATAAATTAAAGAACATAATAAAATTATATAATGAAAAAGTCCAGTTATTATGCTACACTGTATTTTTATGCAAACAGAAAAAACTTTTTTTACCAAAAAAAGTCCAGACATGGCAACTTTTTAAATGTATTATCAAAGTAAATTTTCACAAAAAAATAGTAGTTTTTGTAGCATTAAATTATTTAGAAACATAAATATATATATATATATACATAATTTATTTATTTACATGTACATATCTTTTACATAAAAAAACTTAAAAACTAATCGTTTACTTACACAGTAAGTATAGAATGGTGCAGATAAAGCCAAATCCAAAGAATACAGTTTTATTTAGGAATAGTTTAAAATTAACTGAAAACAAAATTATTTCTATATAAGAAAATTTACTGTTATGGTTTACAAATTAAATTTTATAAATATTTTAAAATTAAATATATTATCTTTTACTTCATGTCCCAGAGTGGAATTTTTCCCTATGGCCAAAGTAGATAGTTAGCTAAGCTGTTGAAAGATGTTTAGCAGCACATTCCTACATTCAATGACTACAATATTGGTGATCTCTTTATTATGCCAAAGTCATAATCAGTTATTCATGATTTAACTTAATACTTTCATTTTTATTACCTTAGGATAGTCATTTCAGAGCACTCATAATTAAACATTAAAGATAAATATGTTAAACTGCTTCACAATGAAAAGACAATAACCGAGATGGCAAGACCCACAAAACAAGTGTGCATAGTTTCAGTGATCTTTCAACAGTCAGTGATATAAGTATATCAGTATACATAAATTACATGTGCATCAGCAGGTAAACCATAAACACTGTGCAATGGATACGATTTCATTTGCACCACTCAATAAGATATAGTTTTAACCCCCAAAAATTAGATATACTTTTAATGTTATTTTCACTTTGATATATAGAATGTACAGGAATAAACTTAAACTATAATATTTATAAAAATAAATATTTATAAAATACAATGTAATATTACAATAAAATAAATAAAAACTTACTGCAACACTAATATACATGTTACTGTATACTTACACTCATGCAGTTACTCAGTATACTTTCAAATAATATTTAAAAATATAAAGACACTACTTTATTAATGAAAAACAAAACTTAGATGGAGAACATAACTGATGCAAAATAATAGTTCACTTCTCAGGTGACTGTTGCTGAACAGGAGGTTTATTGCCATTATCACCACGCATTGTGTCTATTTTAGCACAAATCTTTAACGCTGGACCGAGTTTCATAGCCATTGCAGACATTAAATGGTCTTCCTTAAGTAACATTAATGCCTGTCCATCGATTTCTTGTATTGCAAAGTCTTCAGCATAATCACAACATCCAGGAAGTGCACGAATAAACTCACACACATCAGATACCTAAACATATTTAAGAAATATTTCAATTTCTTCTAACAACAAATAACACAAAGGTTCAAAGAAAAAAATAATATTATTAATAATAAATATCTACATCATTTTGAATAAATTTATATAAAATTATACTAAGCATAGCAAGTAAATGAAGACCTCAGTGCAAAAAGGGGAGAACTCCAGTTTCACTTTTTTTTTTTTTCAAGAGAAGCAAGAAACTAACTCAGGAGCCAATAGGAACCAATAGAGGAGGCAGCATTCTCATGTATATAAAGTATGTTTGGGAACGACGTAGCTGTCTCTTTTTTGCACCAAATGAAAGATCTCGCTATACTGAATCATAATATGGAAAAAAGTAATTTTACAAAAAAAAGTGGAGCTGCCTCCTTTTTGCACAGATGTCTTTAAATCTCTTTACCATATGTTAGTTTACTTAATTTTTGTCTATGGTTTTTCTAGTACTTTCATATAAACTTCACAAAGGTATTTTCACAACATCATTAGCAAAAATACTTTATATGGTATGTTAACATACTGACATGAATACAAAATCAAAATATTTACAATATTTGAAAAATTAAAGCAAGTAATGTTTAGTTAGACAATTTTAAGTTTGTGGAAGTAATCAAAGTTAGAAAGCCTCTTTATACATTAAAAAAACTTTATACATAAAAAACTTGACTGTTATGGTGATTATTAAAATTCTATGTAATTAATCATGAGCTATCTAGACTGTGATTTATAAACAAGTAACATTAGAGTCAACCCAAAATGCAAGAACCAAAAGTGCAAACAAAAATATTAACTATATTTATCAACACACATTTACTTTCTTCATTAGCAACAGTTGTTAGACCATTATTAGCTAGCAATAAAAAAAAAATCATTAGCAACAAAACAGCATCAGCTATACAACTGACTATATATATATATAGATATATATATTTTTTTTTAAAATCTCCTATTATAGAGGCATTAATCACGATGACATATCAATTTTATAATCTCCTGATAAAGAATGAAGAGACAAATTCTGAAATGATATCTTGATTTCTTTACCATTGTTAACACACTGACTGAAAAAGAATGTCTGTCTGTGTAGATACAATGAAAAAAAAAATCATTTGCAAACTAAATCTGATGATGTGAACTAAATCTCAAACTAATAAAGTGAATTTGATTCAAGCAGCACTGAGCATTGTTTACAGATTATACTTATAGCAGATTATATGATGAGAAAATGGTGGTTTGAATAGTCTGACGTAATTTCATAAAAACAACAATTCTTGAAATTATCATAATCAGCTTTTTTACTATGAACTGACTGTTTCTGTAAAAATTTAAGTTAACTACTCATACCAAATCATTCACTGATAGATAATACATGGTCACCTGCTATGCACTCCATATCCTTGTTAAATTGGTCAACCAGTTTTCTAAACATTATATTACTCATATTTTATCTGGTGATGAAATTCAGCAGGTTACATCTTTAATTAAAAATATATATGTGAAGTCATACCTCACCTCACAATAAGCAGACTCACCAACTGATTTCAGCACTTTAATGGAAGACAGTAAAATGTATAGATGATTTGTTGTTATTGTGATGGCATTGAAACACCATGTAAATATGAAATAATTACAATACTGTGTGGAGATATTCATACATATTGTATGTATATACACATATATATTAAATAAATATCAAGGATAAAAAGTAATAGCAATCAATGACTTACTTTGGAACACCAAAGTATTATTCATAAAATGATTGCTACAAACAATAAACATATCTAATATTCAAAAAGGTGTAGTGTTTTCAGACTCAGTTTTATTTCATGTTATTAAAAGTTTATTTAAGGACTTTAAATTTTAAAGGTCTTTCAGTCAGCTACAATCAGCTCCAATCAAATGCATTTGGCTTCGGTCAGCAGCACTCAGCTCCTGTCATTTCCACAGCTCCAGATGGCTCACAAAGCTCCAGCAACTGTACTCAGCTCCTTCCTACCATATAAATGGGCTATTGTTCTAAGCTAGTCAGTCTTCTACTAGTCTTCATGGATTCAACATAATATAAGGTTCAATTATAAGATCAATGACATTACATATAAATTTACAAGTACAATAATATTATATATATATATATATATATAT
>JAAAKQ030470883.1:6401-24577 GCA_010016005.3 Zanna intricata | reverse complement strand
TTAATCATTTGAATCTTTGTACACTTAATCTTTATACATTTATTCACATGGATAAATTTAATGATTCTAAGTTAGAAATAATACATCCAAAATTAATACATATTATTCAATTAAAGTCATTCAAACGAAAATATAATTTTGTCAACAGTTTTATGTCATACCACTGATATATATGGTAATACATATTCATGTAGATTACTATTAGATTCTGGTTCACAAACAAATCTTTGCACATTTAATTTTGCTGCATATTAGGACTCAAACTTATGAAAAAGGATCTTCCTATTTTAG
Source organism: Zanna intricata (assembly GCA_010016005.3). NCBI lineage: Eukaryota > Metazoa > Arthropoda > Insecta > Hemiptera > Fulgoridae > Zanna > Zanna intricata. The sequence continues at coordinate 24,286 of JAAAKQ030470883.1, read as the reverse complement.
GAATAAACAATTCATTATCACAATCATAATATAGTGTCATAATTACGAAAATTTTACTTTCAAGGTTCAATGTGCTGTCTTTCTTACCACATATTACTGACAGCCACCCCTCATCAGCATTTGATATTTCAATTTACCTCTTAATATATTTCTGGCTGATTCCAGTTTTAATGTATCAAATAACATTTGACATTCTGATAGGAGCTCAACATTACTTGAGTCTTATCCTGCCAAGGAAATATATTCAAAAATATAAATATTGTATTATTCAAGAGACTAAATTAGAATACATAATTAGCAGCTGCATTCCTATTACTACCAAGGGCAACAACACTGTAGCATCCTTTCTTACCTATAACAATTATAAAAATCTATGAAACACATTTGATTTCTTATTCTGGAAAATGGAAGAAATTACCACTGATACATCAATCAATAAGGAGGGTTCCAAATGTGAAGAACATTTACAATCGAACACGACTCGAAAGAATCAGGGCAGATTTATTGTAACGTTATCACATAAATCTGATAATATTCAATTGGTTGATTCCTTTATTAATGCTAAAAACAGATTTCTATTTTTAGAAAGGAAATTAATCAACAATCCTACGCTTAAAAGGACTACTCCACTTTCATACAAGAATATTTATATTTAGGTCACATGCTATTACTTAACTCCAATGATTTATTAATTGATAGACTACATGTATGCTGTATTTACCACACAATCCAGTATTTAAACCATCAAGTCTAACAACTAAATTACAAGTTGTCTTCGACAGATCAGCAAAAGACAATTACCGGTTTATCCTTTAATGACAGATACTCTGTTAGTTGGATATGTGGTCCAACAAGATCAACTTTCTATATTACTTAGATTTATGATTCATAATAACATCATCATTTCAGATATAAAAAAAAATGTACTGTCAGGTTTTAAGTAAGACCTAACGATTCAAATTTACAACTCATATTATGGTGTGAATCTCCAGATCAGGAGATAAGGCACTACGCACTACATATGGTAACATATTGTACAGCTTGTGCATCATATTTAGCTACTAGATGCTAGATACAAATGACTGATGAAAATGAACATGACCTACCATTAGCATGTAAAGCTATTCAACAAGGTTTTTATATCAGTGACTTTATTACAGGTGACAATCTAAACGAAGCCATTCAATTAAAAATTGACAATGCTACATTATTACAACAATATGATTTTCTGTTCTAAATGATTTTCCAATAACAGTACCATTTCTTCTTTTGAACACAATTCTACCATTCCTACAGGCCAAGAACAGAACTTATGGACATTAGGAGTCTGATGGAATATTCCACAGATAAGATTAATTTTTCAATCAACTTATTTTAATAGCTCCAATTGTTACAATAAAAGAAATATCCTCTCAATCATTGCAGGTGTATTCAATCCCTTAGGACTTATTGCTCCTATTCTATTTTCTTATAAGCATTTCATCCAGGTACTGTGAAAATTTAAAAAAGGTGGGGGATGACACATTACCTGGCGCAATATTGATGCAATGACTCAATTTACACAACCAATTATACTTAATTGAATCAATTATGATAAATCAACCCACAAAACCTATTATTAATAGTCAATATAGTTATATAGATTTTCTGATCCTTCCATGAAGTGTTATGGTTGCTGCATTTATACACGGACGATATTTGCCAATCAAATTATATCTAATCTATTATGTTTTAAGTACAAAATTGCTCAGGCTTGAATTATGAGGTTATTTATTACTGACTAATTTGTTAGTAAAAACCATTAATGCATTAAAAACACAATTTGATGAGATACATCTCTTAAACTGAATCAACAATCACACTTTATTGGATTCATGGACAACCATCTGCCTGGAAGATAATACAGAATTTCAGAAATACAAAAGAATAGAGTACAGGTCCTGTTCGGCAATATTATTGGCTAAATCTATGGAAAATCAGCTGACTTATTATCCTGAGGTTGTTCTCCAAAAATTAATTAACATGTCAAACAGTGGCATGGTTCACTTTGGCTTTCACAATCTTCAACCTACTGGCCAGGCAATCATCATTTTAATTTTAATAAATGCAATTTGAATTTTGATAATCTATCAGAAAAACATAAAACCATGTCAACATCATGTGTATCTGTCACTGTAGTTGATCATACCAAGAGATTTTCATCCTTACATACTTTACTCCGCATCTTTAGCTTTTGTTTCAGATTTATTCATAATGTTAAATTAAAGCAACCAGAATGAATTTCTTGTCCTTTGTACAGAAATTAAACCACACTCTTACCTTTTTCTTACATCATCACAATTCATTCATTTTGGAAATGAAATACATAGTATTAAAAATAATCAAACTATTATTAAACATATGAAAATTATTTCTCATGATCCATCTATGGACAATACAGGTTTGCTACATGTAGGTGGCAGATTACAACAGCCTCTATTGCATATCCTATAATTCTTCATCCAAATGCAAATATAACCAAATTAATCGTTAATGCCAAGCACTTATGTCCTTTACATGCTGGTGTTCAACTAATTCATTATTTTCTATAACAGAAATATTGGATTATAAACAGAAAAAAGGTCATTACATCAATCATTCGCAAATGCTTAATGTGTTTTTGATTAATTGCAAACGCCAACATCAACAGCTTGGTCAGTTACCATCCTTTAAAGTGACTTCTTCCCGACCATTTTCTGCTTGTGCAGTAGATTATGGTGGCCAATCATAATACATCATGGCAGGCAGAGATGCAAATCATTAAGTAAGGTATATTTCTCTGTTCATATGTCTTGTCACTAAGTATATACATTTGGAAGCGGTTTCAGATTTAACTTCACTATCATTCATCACAGCTCTAAAAAAATATTCATAACTCATGGGGGGAATCCCTACTAAAATCATTTCAGATAACGATTCCAATTTCCATTTGCCAAAAAGAAACTTCACAATTTATACCAACTATTTAAATCAAATGAATTCAATTCAAAAATTTACGAGGCATCAGTTGGTCTTTCATTCCTCCTGCTTATCCCCATTTTGGTGTTTTATCAAATCTTAATTTTTATCGGTGTTTTATTGAACCTAATTATCAAAAGGTCAAAATTAATCATTAAGTTTGCTGGCAAATACTTCAAAAATTTATTCATTTGATATGGAAATATAATCTAAGGACTATGCACTATTTACAGCAACATATTAAGTGGCATTATCTATCAAACAATCTTTCCACTGGAGACTTAATGCTAATTACCATTGAAAATTCAGCACCTATATACTGGAAATATAGAGTGATTACACAAACATATCTGGTTCCAACTTAGAGTGGTTGATTTAAATACAGCCAATGGTCAATTACATAGACCAGTGCACCAATTATGCTTACTACCAGTAGCTGATGACTGAATTTATTACTCACAACTTATTAAAATTTATTTAATTACATATTTATCATTGTTACATTTTATTCAATCTTTGTTTATATTTCATATTAATTCACAACATTATTTATTATATTTCACTGTTCATTCACATTCACATTAAAACTGTCCATATTATTACAAGCTTTTAATTAATTTATAATACATTCATATGAATAATATTAATATTATATAGCAATGAATGTAATTATCATTTTAATTAATCATAAATATTAACAATGTAATTATGTTATTATTCATTTATTTACAACTAAACTTGTTTGTTATTTTATTAAATGTTTCATTATAGACTGTGTCATTTATGTAACTTATTCTAAAGTCAAATGATTCATGTTACTGTTTATAATATAAAAAAAAATAATATAAATAAAACATATTATTTTTTGCGGGCAGTTTGTTCAGACTTGTTTTATTTCATGTTATTAAAAATTTATTTAAGAAGAACGTTAAAATTTTAAAGGTCTTTTGGTCAACTCCATTCGAATCAGCTTCATTTGGCTGTACTCTGCTCCTGTCAATTGCACAGCTTACACAGCTCTGACAGCTACACTCAGCTCCTTCCTACTATATAAATGGGCTACTGTCCTAATGCTAGTCAGTCTTCTACTACCCTTCATGGACTCAACATAATATAAGCTTCAATTATAAGTTCAATGACATTACATATAAATTTACAAGTACAATAATATTATATATATTTGTTACATATTCAATAAAAATAATTAGAATAATAAAATACTTATAATAAAGGATTAGAATAATACATCTAATCAAGGTACAATATCCAAAATGACAATTATTTGACATGTAGATCTATCAATAATTGAACAATATAAAAATTAAAAAACTTGAAACCTTTACTAAATGGATAAGTAGATTCTGTTCCATTACATCATCAATTTAGTACAAACATGATAAAAAAATAAATCTTTAGTTATGGTGCTTAAAGATAGCTCTATCTTGAAATATATATATATAACAAGGTACTAACCGACCACTGCAAAGGATTCACTTTAGGTGCCGAAGAGTTTGGAGAATCAGTTGTAGAACTATCTTCTGTGTCCATTCCACCACCAGCGTCAGCCGCTTCCGATGGACTTAAAGAACTTCCAGGGCCAGAAGCAGCAGAATCATTTGTATCCATATCTATACTTTGCTGATCTACTCCAGACTAAAACAAAGAACATTAATCAAATAAAATAATTCAGTACGTGATAATTATTATATTCCCTTAATTAATAAAAATAAGCTGCATCAACAGAAACACTTCGATAACTCGTACAAAACAAATTTTTAAGCAAATATTGTGATTATACTTTTAACAATACTGAAACGCCGCAGTAAAAATAATTTTGGTATGATAACATATTCATCAGTTCTGTGCTATAATTTTAATTTAAATGTATTACAAATTAAAAATTAAATAAAACAGTGTTTCAAAAAAAACAGAGCAAACAGTAAGTTGGTATTGAATAGTAATATAAATTTGGGAAATGTGTACGTAATATACTTTTAATATAAAAAAACCTTATTTTTTACTTTTTTAATAAAAATGTGTTGCTTTTAATAAAAATTTTGTTTAATAACAATGTTGAAGAAACGTAATTTATTTTTTTATTTAATTTTAATAAATAGGTTAAGTGACATTCTGTATATAAGAATAAAACGCACTAAGCAATTGTAGTCTGAAGCTGAGCAGAAGTCTCATATTAAAAAAGTACACATTTCATGTTATATTACAAACAGGACTCACTTGCAGTTTAATTTATTATTAAAGATAATACATTTTTGCTTTTGATATATATATCAAATCCTGATTCTGGTTTGTTAGTATATACTCTGCTCCTCACCTGCTGTAATATGTAGGATTTTAAATCAGGTTCAAGCAGTACAGGTCATATTAAATGCAGATTAATAATGTTAATAACAACAAAAAGAGAAAACTGATAATCTACATATAGATAAATATCTCAACTCAATATGCATCAGCAATGACACAAACTTAGGATGCAAACAGTACACAAGTTCATATTTTTCAGTAACTATTACCTTTAAATAATGTTAATAATATGATTTATTAATTAAGGAAGATTTTACTCTTGCTTTAAATAAGTTGGTAGTCTAATTCAGTTACTATTGAAAGCAATTTATTAAAAATGTTAGGGTTTAACCAGAATGCTGAACTGTAATAGATTTTTTAGTCTTTAGGATCCTTAAATGATTTCTGCTCTTAAAGAAATAAGTAAAAATGATTATGATACTGCTACAGAACTAATCTTTGCTATTAAATACAAAATCATCGACCTGAATTACTTTTATGCCAATGACATGACAGTTGTTAGATGCCATGGTTAGAAAATGATGATCTGCATAATTCATTTCACAGGTATTATAAATATCACTCTGATAGACGCTTCTGCTAATGAAAATCTAATGCAGATTTTCTTCTTTTATTTACATACAGCACAACTTTTTTCTACAGCCCAGGAAACTTTGAAAGTAGCCAAAATATTTTATTTTCAATATCTTTTGATTGAAAAATTTTTAAATGTAAGGAAAAGCAGCATAATCCAGTCTCTTAAATGCATCAATTTGGTTTACTACTTGACTCCCAAATGAATTATTAAATATAGACATTCGGTACTAAGTAAATATTTAATAGCAAAATTACCAATAAAGTGTTTAAATACTAGAGGAAAAAAATTATTTGCAAATATCATTTTTATTTAATTTAAGGGCAAACAATAAATTCAGCTTTAGAATAGGTATTTTATTTTCTTCTAATCCATTACTAGAAGCCAAAACTCAAAAATACTCAGTTTATATAATTTGCTAGTCTTTAATTCTTATAATAATAATCAGCAAAATGAGCCTGAGATGCATTAAAACAATACTATAAATAATTCCTAAAAAGAAGTAGTAAATATGTAAAAGAGGGCTTAAAGCCAAGCAATGAAATTTATCACAAGCTATATTGCTAGAACACAGTTTAATCTAGTTCAAGCCAGTAGTCAGATTAGTTTACTCTTTATTTTTTGTTAATGGTGATGAGCTTGCTAAGTTAATCTTACAACAAACATCAACTTGTTTAACACCTTCCTCTAATTCAAGAATGGCTTCCATTTTTTCTTGCAAAAATAAGATTTTATGCTAAGATAACATGGTCAAATAAAATAAACTTTGGTTTAAACAATGACAAAATCATAAAATGTAAAGATAGTTAAGCTAATTTAATGAAAAAGATAACATGTATACAAATACTGCGTAGAAATCTAAACGCCTGCTCAATGTTCTAAACGAACAACTGACCACCTGACTTCATTAACCAAGGTGTGATTATGTTTTTTACTGGAAAAAGCGAGAATGGCAGGAAATTATGTATACTGTACACCCATTCTCTGCTGTAAAATACAAAGAAACTCGCCCTATATACTGCACTATTGCATTCAGCAATACAGCAGCACTACTACCTGGCTCAGAGCTCTCCCTCTCCCTCCCCCCCTCTCTATCTCTATCTCTATCTCTATCTCTATCTATCTATATATCTATCTATCTATCTATATATCTATCTATCTCTATCTCTCTCTCTCTTCCCAAGATAGAAATTGACTTTTAACAGCCATCCTTACAGTATATAGCTGTAAAATTTTATGAATACTTTATTTTTGTGCAAAAAAGCAAGCGACTTGGTATGTCAAGCAGTCACGTTAGAACCACTATAGAAATTATTGAGATTTCATCAGCCAAAATAAAAAGATAAAAATAATATACTTTTGTATAGGCACTAAAAGATATTGCCACTGTAGCAAGATTTCCATTATAGAGCGACAACAGAAAGATTTGACTATTAAATTTCTGATCAAGAAATATTAATTGTTTTTATTCAAGTAAAAGATAACTCTTCTAAAAAAAAGTTTAAATAAAAACTACATCAAAATAATAATTTTACATTTCTCAATCCTATACTATGATAATAAAAGTATCTGTAAAATGTAACACCCTCCACAATCTATGGAATGAGAAATACCTGAGGCCATTACAATGCAAATGCGAGCATAACCTACAGGAAAGGATTACCTCATCCACATATCATAACATGTATAAGCCAAATAGTAATTTTGTTGATCATTTTGGATAACATAATAAAATCCTTATAATTAAATATGTCAATAATAACCAAACAATTATACACATAAATCTTATAAGATTACTATTTATCTGAAAGAAAAGCAGCATTTATTTTTACAATTCAAAAATGTTGACCACTGCAATAATCAACATTCAGAGTGTAAAAGAAAGAGACTGTAAATGTGTATTTAATAACATTTTTCAATAAATTTGTTAACAGTTCACAAAAAAAACTTCCAGAATTAAAAAACTCCAACATTAACCCACATCTTAAAATGTATATAATGGTTTAAATCATTATATATTCAAGAAACTAAATAGATTTCTTAACTTTGAAAGCTTATATACACTATGGTAACTTTCATATATATATACTGTTACTCATCAAGGGCTTTTACCAAATTATCTATTATCACTATTAGCATAACTGTAAATGATAAAAACTTGCATAAGTCCAAAGTATCTTATTATGTTCTAAAAACAGTAAAAAAAAAGATAAAGGACCAACAAAATGTAATAACTTAAAATGCAAAAAAAAATGAAAATTATATAATAAGATTCATCTTTATGAATATATTTATCCTACATGTACACTAAAGAAAAAAAAAAGTTTAAAAATAATTATAGTACGCCCTAAACCATAACCATAAACATAAACCATATCAATAAATGTTTTAATATTATATAATAATTCATGGAAATAGAATTCCTAAACAATAATGTATATTATATTTTTAAATAGTTTAAAAGAACACTTATTTTACAAAATATGTCTAGTACTGAAAAATCTCTGATGTGTAAAAAAAAGAAATGACCACTATTATACAGCTGACCTTCTATGAATAAATTGTATTAAACATAATTCAGCCTATTTTCATCATAAATACTGCAAATTAGAACTTAAGAATTTGATCTACTAAGATGTTTTATAGCACTATTATTTTATAACAGGTTTTAGGATTACTAAATTCAGTGTGTTTTAACCATATACTGTATACTACAAACAAGGTAACAAAAACCAATTTTTCTAATGGAAAATCCAATAAAATAAACAAACACTATGCCTCATGCACCCTTGTAAAGTAAATTTTACAGTTTGCAGGCAATGAAAATGTATGCAAACTTATGCTCCCTCAAGTTATTAAAAAAAAATGAGGCTTCTTCTCTTTTCAAAGAAGTTTAATTAATGTTACTAAAAGAATAACAGCAAAAAATAACACAAAAAGAATATTTCTTAATGTCAAAACATAACATAATATTAAGCTGAAAAAGTTTACAAACCCATTCTTTGCTGCTTGGGTCATCAACTCCACTTTCACCATTTGTAGTCGGAACACCTGATTTGTAAATGCCTCCAGTAGCTCCTCCAGATACACGTTTACTGCAAGCAACACTGGCCCTGTTATAAAATTTAATTATGCTTTTCCAAAATATTACTAAATGCAATGAAATTAAATTAATTTTAATTTCATTTCATTAATAATATAAAGAATACCTTATAGCAAAAATTTTATCAAAATTTTCCAACACAATTAAAGTCTACAAGTTTCATTCTTAAACATCACAGCAACACAGATCTAAATAAATTATAAATAATAATAATAATATAAATAATATTATATTATAAATTTTCTCTAAAAGAAAAAGATTATAAATAAACAATTATGAGAACTTTATTTTTTTTGAAAATTGTTTAAAAACCTATAACTTTTACATAAGATTATATCATGAAAAAATAAAATATTATACTAATAAAATAAAAGTAACAAGAGAGTTTTAACACGAATTTAATTGCTACAATTATTTATAAATAATATTATTTTTTGCAACTTATTCTTATTGAATGATATGCAAAACTTTTTCATGGAAAGCAAGAGTAATCTGGTAATACAGAGAAATAAAAACGCCTAGTGAAAGTGAAGCACACAAAGTTAATCCCAACCACAATAAATAATTATTATGCATTAATTGCATACAAACACACAAATATCATCAGCCTCAAACACAAACTCACCTTTTTGCACATCCCATAGAACAAAATCTTTTTGACTTTTTGAATTTCGCTCGAAGATCCAATTTTCCACAAAACTCACATTTTGCGAGATCGCTGTTTCTCTTAGGTACACTAGCACTATCTATTCTCTGCTTCTTCACTGTAACATCACAAAAACATTTTCATGATTTTTTTTTTTTTACATAATGAAAAAAGAATTTACCCAGTTGAATTAATAAAAGAAAAATTAACTTTATAATTTTTTAAAAATATTTATTTTAAATAAAAATGAATACACTTAACTTAAAAGACAATGTTAAATCTAACACAATGCAAATAATGTAAAGATTTTAAATTTTATTCTTATAAGGAATATTGTTATTACCCTATAAAAACCCCAGGAAATGATTACTTTCAGTTGCAGAAGGATTCTTTAATTTCATGAAATCCACAAAACAGTATATAAAGAACTTCAAAAAAATTTAATTGGATGTTTTAAACTTATAATATATTTCTTGTGGATTTCCCTTAAAAGAAATAATTCACCTTTTGATACATATTGTGTTAATAATTTAATGGTGAACTGTGTTTTCAATAAATTTTGATGTGTTTTTGTTCCTTTGTTGAGCATCACATTAAACAGTTTTTGTAATCAAGTTCAGTTTATTTTATGAATTTTACATGACATAGTAGCACAGCGGGTGGTTTTCAGTCATTAAAACGTTAGACAGAAGATAGACCTGCAGTTTTTCTTTTATATTACTGGAGATAAGAATTAAAAGTTATCAAAGCGATGTGGTATTTTATTTATTTTTTTTTTTACTTTTAGTTGACAATTTATAGACTGCTTTATTTCAATGATAACAGAGAAACAAAATTAAAAACTTATACTCTAAATAACCTTATTTTTGATACCGTTTTTTGAATTTTAAATTAGATATCTTAAAGACTGCTGGAGGTACAGTTCTGGGACCTATTATATCCTATTTCCCAGCACAAATTACATAAGAAACCACCAACTTTACTCCTTAATTTGGGTCCTAAAGATTACAGTACGGCCTCTTTTTATTAGAAGAGCTGGAATCCAGCAAAATCTTTCGTTAGACATAACTCAAAAACAAAGTATTCCTAGGCCTATGTTTATATGAACTTTTTTCATTATTTTCAATAACAGAACATGTCCTGAAAGTTTCTTTGTTTCTTCATGGAACAACTGTATAAGTACATATAAGTATAGCATATGAGTAAAGGAAAAATTGTCTTATTTTATTGAAATGGTGAAGACTCAAGCTGAACTAGTATTGAAAAGAGCTTTGCATTGATTGTGGCAAAGAATGTGATAATGCAAGTGTGTTCATAAATACACTCAAGAAATAAATCTGCAGCAATCTATGATGGCACCTTATACTCCACAACAATATGAAGTAGCTGAGAGAGAAAACAGGATCTTTTATAAAATGGCAAAATCCTGATTGTATTCTCTAGCCCATCTACCCAAATAATTCTGGAGGTAAAGCAGTCCTTTTACAGTACATTAAATAGAACACCACCAACAAAAGTGAAAGGAAAGGTCTCTATTGAATTATTTCTGCAAAGGGAAGAGAATATCAATCATCTGAGAACTTTGGGACCTGAATGTTTTGCTTGGATTCTGGACAGAAAAGAAGAAAATTTGATGCAAAAAGGTAAATGGTTAGACATGCAAACTGCTGTATGAGTCTATTTTCTGGATAAGTAAAAGGTTATTGCCTGCACAGATGTTAAGTTCAAACAGGAAACATTACAAGAACCTAAAACTCATATTTTTTCTTAATCTAGCTGAAAGACCTAAGGAGCTCGAAGATGAGTTGATTACTAAAAAAGAATAAGAATAATCAACAGATAAAAATTTGATTCCTCATATAGAAACAGCAGAGAATAATGAGGATAGATACCATAAAAAACAGGGAAAGATAAAGAAACCTTCCCAGTATCAGGACAAGGAATATCTTTTTTTTCTCCATGGATACCTTCAAATTATCAAGAAGCTATGCAAAAAGGAAAGGAGTGAAGGAAATGATCAGTGAGGAAATAAATCTTCTTCATTAGAATCAAAATGGCAGTTAAAAGAGAAACCTCCAGATGGTTGAATTGTGGATAATTGGTGGATGTATGCTGTCAAGATTCGAATAATGACAATAAGGCATTGTATACAGCTAACATAAAGCAAGACTAGACACTAAGAGCTGCAGTCAATATCCAGAGATTAGTTATTTTGACACTTTACACACTGTTTTCCACTTAGAGACAGTCAGACACTTTTAGTTTTACTTAATGGACAATTGGAAAGAATGTGCTGAGCAGAACCTCAAGGAAATGAAAAACATAAAAAATGCGCAAACTACTAAAAATTTGTATGGTCTACTAAACTAGCTTCAATGACTTCTTACAGTAGTACATTATAGAAGAAAGCATGGCAGATCCTTGCATATATTACAGTAGAGAAATAATGGTGATTTTTCATGTCGATGACAATCTTATTATGGGTCCTTATTCGAAGATCATGAGCCTTTCATAAAGGTAAATTTTTGAGTTGAATTAAAATCACATGAAGTGGGATATTATCTTCGAATAAAAATTACTACAAGGGACAAATTAATGGAGATGGCCAGTCAATATATATAAAGGTAATTTTACAAAAATATGTGTTTAATGATAAAAGTTTATCTTTACCAATTAAGCCTAGTTGGGAACCTGGAAACTCTCCCCAATCTCTGATGGTGAACATTACAAGAAAATAAGTGGAAGCCTAAATTTTTTTAGCTTCAGGCAGTTTTGCCTAAGTTAAGTTTTACCTTCTAGGGCACAGAGTCAACCAAAAAAAGGTTCATTTTAATTTGATAACAAGAATTTTGGGATATTTGAAATCTAATTCTGAAGATGGCATGATATAATAAAAAGACCAATAGGCAGATTGAAGCATACAGTGATGCCAATTATGCTGGTGACAAAGTAACTAGCATTTTTTACTCTCTGCCATAATACTGTGGTGGGCCAGTTGTGTGGGGAAAGTTATTATTTTCAATTATTTTATAAATAAAAGCACTCATTATGTTCACAAGAACAGTTTTAAATAATACAGCAATCCAATAATTTTAATTTTTAAAGAAAAAAAACAAATTATAATAAATATGTAATATCAAATTAAAAAAGGAATAATAAGTAATGTTTACAAATTTAACAATAAATATTTCATACAAAAAAATTGAATTAGAAATGGGAGAATACCTATGAAAAAGATAATTTCAAAAAAAAATATTTTTAGTGATCTATTTTTCAGGACCTACTATATACTCTTCTATACTGTAAGAGATACTATATTTCAAAAGATAATACAATACAAATAAAAAAATTTATTTTTTTGCAAGTCTGCTCTTTGCTACATTTTAACGAACAGTGTTTTACACAACTACCATCACACCATCATGAGTCTCTCACTACTATAATACAACAGTAGCCATTGTAAAACCAAATATACAGATACTTACATGGAGGTACATCAGCATCCATAATAACATTCTGTATTTTTTCTTTTTCTGTTCTCGCTGATTGGGCTAATTCAGTCAGTAGTGATGACCTACTGACAGGGAATGGTTCAGAAGCTGTAAATTAACAAAACCGTTATATTATTTCAAAATAATTTAATGTTCATAAATATTTCACGCATGAAATCAAGTATTTTCAAATAAATAACTTTTTTATACATAGGTTAGTTAAAAATTTATTTTTCAAAATTAACTTATAACCATTTATTAGTAAAAAGTAGAATTATTTATAAATACACTGTTAAGAGATATGAGGCATTTTTAATTTATATGGTTTATTCTCTTTAAAAAATCAATAAATAAATAAAGGACTAGAGCTATTAATTTATAGACTTGTTTTTGGTTAAGGTAGGTGGGAATTGCATTTAATTTTTTATCTCAAGATAAATTTACTTTACCAATAAGCTAAAAAAAATAACCACTTAGAAATGTAAAGGAGAAGAAAATATAACTAACATCTGGTAAAAATTGAGAAATGCTGAGCTCCACAGTAGGCAGGTAGAATCTGTCTTTTACATAGCAGGTTCTTAATAAAATAACTAATTATGATCAGGCTAGGCATGTTTCAAATCCTACCAAAACTAATCTCATAATAAAAAATGTATAACTCTTAACTGGATATTATTTGTTATTTCCAAAATGAATAAATAAATAACAACTTCATTATTCTGGGCAAGCTATTACTGGTAAAAAAATTTTTGTTTTCCAATACCTAACACTTTTTTCTTTACTCATTTTTAAAATAAAAACTACATACAATATACATAATACACCGAGATCAAGTTTACTTATTGCATTGTATTCATTCATATAATTTTCTCCATATTTACATTCATTTAAATTTAATTATTTGAAAAATTAAAAGATTGAGAAAAGTAATGCATATGTAAAATATCCCACTTATATAAAAAATGAAATTTTATAGCAATGCTGGCACATCTCCAAATACCAATATCCCTCTTCCACTAACAAGCAAAGACATGTTCTGGTTAACACAAATGTTTACAATCATGTATTTGAATTTTGGTCAAATACGTGGGGTAATAAAACAATTAAAATAAAGACCAGTGACTTAATTTTAACTACTGTAAACATTACAGAAAGTTGTCCGTCATTACTTTTTACTGTAATATATAAGCATTTTATGGGCAAGAGCTATTAATTGAAACAAAAAACATAACTAGGTAATTAAATTTCATGAATGTCATATTAGTCCAGTGCCACCATCAATTAAATCTTTGAATATGAAGACTACAGTTACTTCAACAGTTTTTAAGCAACAAATAAAATTTAATGAATTGATTGAACAAGACCACAATCTTAGCTAAATATGCCTAATAGATAAAATGAATTATTAAAACAATTAGTGGGTCATATCATATTTGGTTATCACTAAACATTTTTGAACTTAACAGATCTTGTGATGTTTTCAAAAGAAAACAGAGCTGCTGTGGCAAATAACTCTTTAAAAGATACAATGAATTCCATTCCAATAAGTAAGTTATAATGAAAAATATACTAATAGTAAGGCCCCAAGAAAAAAAAATCAGACTATAAAATTACGATAAATAATCTTCTCAACTGAAAGAAAAATATTATTAAACACAACCTCTTTAATCAAGATTCTTCTGAATTTTTTTTTTTTTGGGAGGGGGAATTCAAACATACCTATCTGAATAAGCATGACATATTATTTCATACTTCAAAATAATTTTGTTTGATTCACTGAGACTTGGAACATGTATGAAAATATGTTTGTGTAGTTCAAAAATCAACAGCACTGACAATCTTGTTGTATAATTATTTTAGACCATCTATCACAAACAACATTATATGAACTCAAAAGATAAAATTTTATCTTTTGCATTTTCTGAACTGCCTGGATTTTATGCCCATCAATTTTAACCTTAACAGACAACAAGGGAATTTAATCTATTATAGAATGATTCTGAAAACCGATAACTTCATTCGTGATTTGATTTATGACCATATCAGAAATAGAATTAGTGTCACCAATCTGAATTTTTCATTGACGAATCTAAAAACTTATCACACGTTGGGGAGAAATCTCTAATTGAATATAAAGAAAAAAAATAAATGGGTAAAACTCAAGATTGTAATATACCACTGCAGCAATTCACTTACAACAGGATATTTCCACAGAATGAAGAATAAATACTTCATACTTCACACATTATTATGTTTTCTGATTAACCACTACTACTAAATAATGTTTTCTTTTGTGTCGTACAATATTTTTTATACACAAATAACATTTTTCTTTTTTTTTCAAAAACAAAAGATTTTGAATTATGACTATTAAACTGTATTGGTAAAAGAAGTTGTGTTGTTAATTTTTAAAATCCTTTAAATTTTGTTTTTTTTTCTTTGAGATAAATTAAAAACAAATAACTGCCAATAATTTAGTAATCCTTAACTTCAAGTTAACTTCAAAAATTAAAATTTCAGGAAGAATTATAAAGCATTAATATTTTCTGATCTTTTTCTTTTACTGTCTGTATAAAAAAAAAAAATTTCATAAGAAATAAAAAGGCAAATTAAGTATAATAAGGAATGCTGTTTTGATAATAACAAAAATAAGATAATATGATATATTGATAACACATCTGAAAAATCAGGTAAAGATGATGTACGAAGACTGATGATAAGAAGAAATTTAGTTTATGCATGCATTAACTAAATATCTATGGAATTCTGAATAGGTATATTTCTAGGTAATAAGGTAAGTATAATAGGTAAGTTTTAACTCATTTTCTTGAATTTGCATACCAGAACAATTTGAATGTTCGATGACATCAGATTATCATTATACTCAAATGATATATTCAAATATTAAGCAATGGTATGGACAAAAAATGAAAAATTTTCTTTAAATTGATTTAAACAATATAATTTCCTATTCAAGTTTTGGAATAACACAACTAGACAACAAGAAGAGCTTCCTCTTCAAAAATTAAAAATTGGATTTGGGAAATATTATGTTTGAATGTCTATAAAAAATCATGGATTTACAACGAAACCTCTATTTTTGAAGTTTAACAATAAAATTGATTTTCTTTGTGTAGTTTATGACTACTTTATTAATTTGTATACCATCTCTGTTTAATAACAAAAAACGGTAAAACATTCACTACAATTAGTTGTTTTTTTTCTTCAAATTAACAGTATTTTGTTGAAAAGAAAGAATGTATAAATAAATACAAAACTCACCATATGTACAGTAGAACAACTACTGTATAATAATTAAAACACCACAATTATATTTAGATAATGTATTAATATTAATATATTAGTTTAATATTTATGACTTAACACACTATGCTGCTATATTAAAGGAATTAACCCAATATTGTTTATTTTAATAAACAAAATTTATTTCAGAAGAAAATCTCACCTTCCTGTATAACATAACCTTCAATGACATGAGTTAACACCTGATGAGGTTTAACCATAGCTTTTGGAGGTCCACGATCTTTTACAATTTCTTCAGGGGTACTACCTACTTCTCCATTTACACTTCCTGTAGTAGGCCCTGAAATGTATAAAAATGTTATTATACGTAAAATAAAAACTGTTACATTATAAAGTTTACACAACAATACTTTTAATCTATAAAAGTTGAGGTTAAATTTTCACTATATAATAAATAAAATATCATATGATTTTTCTCAGTTTTTGTCAACAGCTGTTACAATTCATCACTTCTCCAACAACAGTATAATGATTTTTGACACGTACTACTGACACTATGTTATTTAGTTAATATAGCATCTCACTATATAACACTAAACAATAAGTGCTATTAAATTCCATTAAAATGTCATAAAATGAAAAAAAACTAAATACAGTTACATAGGAAACAACATTTATCAATAGATAAAAACAACCAACTTCAAAACCATACTTCACCAAAATAAACCCACAAAATTGCAAACCAAGCAATAAATAAGCTAAAGCTACAATAAATAGGATTTAGAACAATTTAAACAACACCTACACAATTGTTGATTGCATGTAAAAAGTATATTATTTATGTAAAAATATTTTATTAATGAAAATTATTATTACATTGACTTCTATGGAATACATATATTTTAATTTACTACTATGTAATTTCTCTTTGGTAAATTAAATACAAAATAAAACATTAATATCATTAAAATTATCTTTATTTTAATAATCTATTTTCTATATATTATTATTATTAATATAATATTATTTATATATATTATTATTATTTAAACTATGCAATACAATGAACACTGTTTAAATTTATAAATATTTATTAAACATTTTATATTTATTTTAAATATAAATTTGTAAGTACGAAAGGACTTAAAACTGTAAGCACAATGTATGCAGTGCATTTTGAGATTGCTTACTCTAAAAATAAATATATATATTAAAGTTGGGGGAAAAAACTTACAGTAAAAAACTGAATTTAAAGAAACTGATTTAAAAGGATTTTGATAATATTATAACATTCAACTAAATATTTCAACTACTAATAATGATAATTATCCCATCTAAAAAAAAAAAATCATGTCCTAACTTATGATTATTTTTAAAAAAAAACAGAGTAAATGTTTATCATATATTAGACATATAATCAGATAAATAGGTTATAACACTTTTTAACACTTTCTTTTTAATGAAAACAAAAAGAGATGGAAATTAAAG
>JAAAKQ030470872.1:7128-23618 GCA_010016005.3 Zanna intricata | reverse complement strand
TGTGTGTGTGTGTGTGTGTGTGTGTGCATGCACATGTATATAACTAGCCAGCTCTGTTGGTTCAGAGGCTGGCCCTTCAGGAAGGGAAAGAATTATATTTTTATTGTTAAAGTCAACTGGGCTGGTTTCACCATCCCGGCAGTAGTCTTATCATGGAATAAATAATTTACATATTGAAGGAAAAATGTTAACCACAATTTCTGTAAGTTTAAAACTTATTTAGATTTATATACATTTTACCAGCGACACTGCGTGGATGTTGGATAATGTCACCAAACAATAAAAATAAAGTAAAATGCAATTTAGTATAATCAAATAAAATATATTAAAATACAATAAAGTAAAAAAAAAATAAAATGATTACTATCTCATGTAGTTAATTAGGTAATTTATAAACTATGTTGTTTGTCTGGTGATTCTCAGCTTGAATGAACATATTTCTTGGTGAACCAACTCTTGACCACACTACATATGATTGACACTTGATCACACTACATATGATTGACCATAACAAAAACAACTATTTTCCAATAGTAATCTAGCAGTGTTTAGGGATTGTCCTTGTGATTTGCTGATGGTCATTGTATATGATATTCTTAAAGGGAATTACAACTGTTTAAATTGAAATGGAAGATTTGTTAAAATTATTGGAATTTTTGGTATGAAAACATCTTTACCTATACTTTTTCCAGTAAATAATGTTGTTTCTATGATATTTCTGATAAATATTTGATATACAGACGAATGCTACTGCAAAGTTTTGGTGGCTTCAGATTTCAATGGACCAATGGTGTTGTGCTAGGCACCTAAACACAGCTCCTGCTAGAAGCATTCCAACCCCTGTAGGGGAAAACACCCACCAAGTGATGATTCCGGACGCCACACCACCCCTCTCATTCTAGCCCTGAGGGGCTTTACTGGGAGTCGTCTTATTGACCTTCATACTGATTACATATCTCAGTCATCAGCCAGGCCTCGGTCGGGATGCCCCTGATGCAAATACCGTGGTCGACATTTAGCATCAAAGTAAGATACCTCAGTAGCAAACGCCCTCACCGTAGGCTTAGGTCGACCTACACATAACCCAGTCCATTGTCAATTAATTTACAGATTATTTCATTTTTAAGTGTAGATTATTTTAATTTATTTTTTATTTTCTTTTTTAGCCATGAATATAATGAAATTAATTAACTTATTTTGACTTACTTGTAGCCTTGAATATTGACCTTTTAAGATTGGAATTTTAGAAGTTAAGAAATGTGACCACTAGGTGATGAAAAACATACAATAATTTAATATATATATATATATATTGATGTTGCCAGATGGTGAAAAAAGACCTTTTTGACTTTTTTTAATTATAACTTTTACATTTTTGTTTTAAAATTATACTTAAGGTCTGGATATGTGCCCTGTAAAGTTTGGTTAATGTATGTTAAGTATTGCGGCTACAGAAGTTATTAGAGTATTTTAAAGTATAGAGTTATAGAGGTTCTCTGAGGGTAATGATTTTTAGTTTGCAGTAATTCCTTGTAAACAGATTGAAGATATCACTTGCAGTCATGAATATTTGCTGCATTCTGATGTAAGGCTTGATGAAAATAACAACAAGAAAGCACATCATTCTTTATTTTGCTCAGTAGTACACATATTGGATATTTGTTATTTTTGAGAATGATTTGATATTTTCATAATTTGAATATCATATCCAGACACCTATAATCAATAAGATGTTACAGACTATCTGTGTATCAGTCTTTGTGTCTCCATTTTTACAGATAATTTAAACAGAATGATGAGTAAGAAATATCCTTGTTAGGAATATATTGCATTTTATTCAATTCAATCTGAGTTATAAAGCTTTTATTTTTGATTTTTAATCATTCAATTAATTTAAAAGAAAAGATTATTTCTATTATTATTAATTGTATTTTTCTACAATTATTTATGTGGCAATTTATTTTTTTAACTAAGGATTTTAATATAAATTCTTCAAATCATGGGGGTTTCTTTACAAACCATTATTGTGATTTACACTTTTCTCTGCATGCCACTACTTTCAAATTTTTTTTATGTAGTTTTTATTTCTGTATTTATTCAGCTGTATTTCAAAATTAAGAAGTTATTATTCTCTTATTAAATAACATATTAAATAAGAGATTAGTGTTTATTAATTTAACTGATTAAGTTTTAATTTAATAAAGTTATTAAGTTTAATTTAATTTAGTTAATGTAATGTTGATTAATTTAGCTCAAGCTGTCAATGAGCTAATTTTTTTTTTTTTTGTAAAAATGCTTCTGGTTTTCATAAAAAAAAGGGGATTAAATCAATTTATAAAATAGTAACTTGTTTAAATTGTTTCATTTTATAATATGTTAGGATTTGTTATTATTGTTTAACTTCATAAACAGGCACATTAAATTACAACTTCATCTTTGGTTTTGTTTATGTTTGTATAGTACTGATGTTCATTTTAAGTATTGTTAATAGTGTAGTGGTTCCACTTATATTTTTTCAAGTTATCTTTTTCATTACTTTAGTGTTCAGCAACTTGTGGTGAAGGTTTACGAAGAAGAGAAACATTTTGCTATGATGAAGCAAAAGAAAAAATAACAGATACTCTTAGGTGTATTATGTCTGAAAAACCTCCATCTGTGAGTACGTGCAATAATCAACCGTGTGCAACATGGGTAACTGGAGAATGGGGTCCTTGTTCAGCTGTATGTGGAGAGGTAAATTATAATTATAGTAATTCTGTTATAATCGTGAAATACAAGGAACCTAATGTTGAAAACATGGCAAAAGTTTTGTGGAAGTGTTGCTTGTATTAAAATTTTATTAGTTCAGTACTGATTATGACTGTAACTCACAGTATGGTTCTCAGATTAAAATTGTTATTTGTTGCTAATAATTGGACAGACTTAAATTAGCTGTATTATGAATGATGGCATGAATTATTATCACTTTTATTTATTTTTAGATAATACTATATATTCAGTGTTCACAAAAAAAAAAAAATTAATATATTTTTAAGAAATATGGAACAACCAAAGATAGTAGTTATGTTTACTAACACAAGCAGTTGTCAAATCTTTTTAAATGAATAAAAATACATACTGAGGCTTACTTATTTGTTTTTTATGAGCCAATAAACTGGTTAATTAAGTTCATTTTGCTCTGTACTTTAATATTTTAAATTTTTTTACTGTATTAAAGACTGAATGAAGGTGTTTGTAATGAATGGGGTGTAGTATAGGTGGAGGGGATTTGTTCACAGTGATTAGAGGACGAGGGAATTTTTAATCATGTGATTAGATCATAGAATCAAATTGATAATTAAAATAATCATAATAAGTGTTTAAAAAAATTAAAGATGAAAAACCTCCTTGTTTCATTTGAGATATTTTCTTCTTGCCCTTTGACATTGCTAGCTAGCATGTGAAATTAGCATGCTGTTCAAACCTAACACTTGTTCTTGCAAATCATGATTTGCATTCATAAATTCTGTCTATAGTATACCAAAAAAATAATGCTCTAAGAAATCTTTTTTTTGTTTTTTCCCAGCCCTCTAAACAATACTTCTCATTACTTTGAAGCAATAATCTTATATCTGTTACTTTCAGACAAGTTGAAATTCTGATGTTTTCTTCTATAGCACATTTTTAATGTTTCATATTTTTAATTTTTTTTTAGGATTTAGCTATTTTTTTAGGCCTTAGTATTTTTGCAAAGATTTTATTGTTACCATTTTCATTCCCCTATTTATTTGAGGCAATGTATATAGACTACTGATTTTCAACAGAAGAGAGGTACATTAATTTGTTGATTTAATAAGTGTGTTGTCATTATACTTAAGGTGGTGTTGACATTAAGATGCTGTCTTTTCAACTTTCTTCCTTTCTTGTGGCTGTAATGCATAAAAATCGCCTGAAATACAAGAGTCATTAATCACAGACGATTTCTCAGAAACATAATGATGTGATACAGCAATCTTTGTGGTAAACGTAGTCCATACTTGCATAATTATGCATCTCCTACACTGAAATAGACTTGACTTGTTGATTGTACTCCAATGTGTTTGACTCAGCAAAGAATGCAATAAGAAATAATTATACTTTTCCTTTCTATAGTAAGTGTGAAAATGTGTATTATCTTAAAAACAGTCTTTTGCTGTTATTTGTAATTTTGTTATCCGCAATGATTTGTACTTGTAGGTCATGTACAATCTTTCTAGTTGGGGCCTAACACACATAGATCATTAGCATACAGAGAAATAAATTATAGTAATTTTCCCATAGTCATTATCATAATCACAATTTTACTTTTTTGATAGGGCACTGAAAAAAGGGCAGCTGTCTGTATGGATGATGGAAGAGAAACAGACCAACGATTATGTTCTGGTATGAAACCAGCAACTGAACGTGTATGTCGTGCTTCACTTTACTGTACACCAGCTTCTTACGATTGGAAAACTGGCCCTTGGACTGAGGTAAACTAGTCATGCTTTTATGTTTTTTCTATTTCTAAAACTATTTTACTGATTATTTTTAATAAAAATAATGTTAAAAAAATAAACCTATCCAATAAATCTCTCTAAATTGTATATAGTTGTTCACTTACTAATGTAATGCATGTTTTTTATCTTGTTTTGTTTTCTTTCATTTTATGAGTAAGAAGATAGTTGCACTTATCATAACATAGCATACATATTTGCAATTTCAGATAGTAATAGTTATTCATCAAATCTTTAAAAGAAAGATTTGATGAATAAGAAAGTTCTGCTACTGGCAGAGGTTTTAAAATTAATTATTTTGTTCTGATCTATTTCACTGGCTCTCTCTCTCTCTCTCACACACACACACGCACGCGCGCGCGCACACACACACTTACAAAAATAAAATTTTGATAATCAATAGCACCTGTGCAGATGACACAGTTTATGACTGTGTGCTGTGAGCTAGATACTTAGTTAACCATGTTCTATGTAACATATTATTCAATTATATTAACTGTTTTGTAATTTTATGTAGATGTGTGGGTTTATATTGTTCATAAATTTACAAAGAAAGTAAGAAATTGGTATGAGGGTAATTATGAGTACATATTCAAACAGATATGCGTAAAGATATCTGCATAGATCAACAAAATTTAAGAAGATGGACTAAACTAATTTGTATTTTTCAGTATTTAACTAAAAATATTTCCCCAATATCTTTGATGATATGCCATCAAAGAAGTAGGTACCTTATTATTATTTTTTCATTTCTTTAACTGATGTTATAATGTTGTGTTTACTGGTATATATTTTCAGTACTGGAGAAACCTAAAACCCATATTTTTAAAAAGAACAGAGGATTTCAGATCAGTGCTGTGGGTCAGTAACACTGTATCCCAACATAACCAAAAAATAATAATTTTTATAGTTTTAATCCACAGATAATTGTTATTTCAAATGATTTAAGAAAGTATTATAATTTAAAAAAAGGTATTCCCAAATAATTTTTCACACCTACCAAGCGAATTTTAAAGGGGAGATGGATTTTAATTTCTTTTCACAAAAATTCAAATTTTTTTTGGGTTGTCGATTAATGTAATTAAATGTTACCATTGTCATTTAAAATTTTTGGGTTGGGTTAGGTGTAGTAGAGAGGGTGGGTTCCACCCCTTTGAGAATAATTTTAAAAGGTTACCCTGAGAATGGTATACTTGCCTGCAAACAGAAATATGATGGGACTGACAGCTGTTAAATAATAAATGTGGTAACATTTCAGATGATCACCTGATAAATAAATTATCAGACAATTAGAATTTAGTACACTTTTCAAATACATTCTGAATTCATCTGCATATTTTAAAAAACTGCCAGCAGCAACAGCTAAAGCCAATGTGAGGACAGCAGCACCAGTCCTCACACAAATAAAAAAATTTATCAGATGACTACATCAAAAAAATAAAGACAAATGAAAATGTTTATCATAAAATTTGGTTCAATTTATCATTTCTCCCCCCCCACTCTCTCTCTCTCTCTCCCTCCCCCCCTCTCTCTCTCTGTGTGTGTGTGTGCGTGTGTGTGTGTGTGTGTGTATGGATTAGGAAAATTGTAAAAAATCAATAATTGCACTTCAACAAAAATAAAAAAAGATTTCATCCAAAACAAATTCTGATCTTATGAGAGGCCAAAATTTTGGGACTTGTCTGTACGTAAAATATAAATTCACCTCAACTGAGGTTCAAGAAATAGTTTTACATCATCACCATCAATCACCACTTGTGTTTTTTTTTTTAAAGCAACCTAAGTGTTCTCCTACCTTTAAAGTATAATGATTTAATTTAAATACACAGTTATTGTAAATTAATTATGTTAAAATATTTTATTTTAATAATTTAGTGTTCTCTGCCATGCGGTGGTGGATTTATGAGTAGGCAAGTTGCTTGTCTTCGAGATGATGGAGAAATAGCATCAGGAAAGTGTGAGCGATCAAAACCAGTTTCCACTGTTGGATGTAACCTTCAACCATGTATTGGTGCTTCTTGGCAATATGCTGATTGGTCGCAGGTAATTTTTTTTATGGAAATTGTAGTTTTTTTTTTTACATTGCTGATAATTGTAGTAAATGTGTGTTTATCATTATTATTTTTGTAGAAGCACATACCCATACTTGTGATTTTTTGTAATATATTGAGCACTATTTTTTTATTGATAATAAATACAATTTCTGTTTAATTTAATGAATTCTACAGCTGTTGTTTTATATTAGTAAAATATTTGTAATAAACTGTAATATTTGTAATGCTACTTGGGGAACATGGCAAACAACTTGAAGATAGGCGACAGACCATTAGGTAAGGATGTTATATTGTAAATTTATATAATCTATTCTTTTATTTCATATCTGTTTTATATCTCATTGTTATTTTTATCTAGTGTAATCAAACCTGTGGAGGAGGTTATCAGCACAGGCAAGTACAGTGTCAAAGTAAAACAGGTGTTAAGCTTCCAGATGAAGCATGTCCCGCTAATCTACAACCATCAAATACACAAATATGTAATGTTCAGCCATGTGATCGCCATCATTATCGTTGGAAGACTCTTCCTTGGAGTCGTGTGAGTAATTATCACATTTTAATTTTATGTTGTTACTATTTAAATCTAAATTAGTATTTTAACTTATATCATTTATTGTGATTACTTTATGTGATAAATTATTTTGAATATTGATCTTCTGCAGCTAATCTGAAAACTAATTTTAAAATTGAGCTTTGTTGTATTGTGATATTTATTTTATAATATACAAATTTTAAATAGAGGTTACTGCAGCAAAATTGATGTTTATTTCTTAGTTAACATTTGTCAGTTTAAAAAGTGTTTGAATTTTAAAACATGAAGAATGTATCACCAATAGCATACCCTGTTCTGCATTTAATATTCTGCTCCATAACTAATATTCTTTATTTTTGGAAATACCAGGATCATCTAAAGTGCATCTTAGAAGTACTTAACTCCTCTAATTGACATCTTACAATAGTTTATCTGATTTCCAAGAAATAATTTCTTTACTGGTTGGTATCCCTTTTGTCAAGATTTCACAGGACATTCACTAGTTCTCTTTTTTCAGCTGCAAATCCATGGCTGATATAATCAGACACAGTTACAGCGTTGAGGAGTAGTTGGTGACATGGGTATGGGTTAATTGCACTTAACATGTGCAAGTTAAGGTCGATGTTTAACTGATGATATATAGCTAAAGAAATGTCTTGTTTTTAAAAAAAATCATCTTGTTTTTTAAAAAAATTATTAAGTCATTTTTCTTGTTTCCAATTTCTCCATATATTCTTTGTGAAAATAATAAATTTTATTTAAATTCATTTTCAACCCTTAAGTTAAGTTAACTACAAACAGTTTCTAAATATTTATTTTTAAACCTTCAATAATCTTGGCCAGCAGAACAATACCATCTGCATACTTATATTGTTAATTGGGACACTGCTTACCACACTACGCACAATTTGTTGTGAAATTCTTCCTAACAGTCTTTGTATATACAAAGAGCAAAGGAGAAAAAATACTTTCATTTTGCACCCCTCACTTAATTTCAATGCTTTCCGACATTTCATTATTTACTCTAACTGTATGTTTTGATTGAAGTACAGATCACTAATGATCTTAATATCATGAACATCTAACTGTTTCTCTCTAAAAATTTTAATCATTAGATCTTGTCGAACTTCACAAAATGCTTTCACATAATCAGTAAAACAGGCATATTCATCTTTGTTCACATCAGTATATTGTTGAGCCAACATATTCAAACCAAACAATGAATCTGTAGTGATGAAGCCACTATGAAATTCAAACTGTGAGTCAGCTAAATCATTTTCTAATTTCTTTTGTATGTGATTACGTATGACTTTTAAAAACAGTTTTAAGTTATGGCTCATTAAAATGATCAAGTTCTGTGATCACTGTATTTCTTCATATTATTATTTTATTTTATTTTTTTAAAATTATAATAAAGATGGACACCAGCCACTCCCAAGGTATTACAAAAGATTCTTAAATTGCAGTGAAAAGATGGGTAAGCATTATTTCTTTAGAATGTCTGAATAACTCTAAAAGTTTAACAGGTAATTAATCTGAATGAGAAGTTTTTCCATTTTTCATGTTCTTGAGTAGTACATATTTGACCTTTTCATTTGTTATCTCTGAACCACTTCCCATTCCATCCTCCACTAATAAAATGGCAACCCTATCATCCTGGATAATTCTTTATGATCATATTTAAAAAAGATATGATATAAAACCATTTCGATCAACTACTGTAAATGAATTGTTGGATGGAGTCATGGAATATCATTTGCAGCCTGTCATGTTCTTATGCTAATGATTTAGCATAGGATTTCCTGATGAATGTGTAATTTATTACAGTTCATGAAGAAAATCTAAGAATCTGATTTTCTGGAATAAGGTAAAATCTTCATTTTGTGCATTAATTGGAAAGGAATCTACCATACATGGCTGGGATAACATTACTTATTTCGACTGGACTACATCTTTTTGAAGGGTATTTTAATGTTGATTTTGCAAATTTTGAAAGAAAATTGGTATGCCAACATCAAGGGAAGGGTAGTATGAATTGTGCTCATTTTGCTGTTTGAATGAAAAATTTCCAGGTCATGGTTCATAAGCACCACCAGCCATGTTACAATGGCCATCACAAAGCCTTACCATACCCAATAGCTCATTGTGAAGTATAATCAAGGCCTATGTTCTTCAATGTCAGTATGTAACAAATGATGAAAGCAAGTTTGGAGGAAGCCTTTCAAACCTTAACTTCAAAGATGTTTGCATCATATCAGAGATGCATAGCTCTGTGCATTCCACATGATATTGAACACTCTGATCCAGTAGATAGATAATTCATAAATACAAATGCATATTAATGTTCAAAATATGTATCAAAAATACATCTATTTGTTCAGGGCTGCAGGGATTTCTCAAACAAACTGTACAGATGTTTAGCTTTAAAAAAATGTTTAGCTCTAATAATTTTAAAATATTTATTTGGGAGTAATAAAACCTTCTTCATTTTTCTACAATTTATTAGTACAAATTTAAATTTATCATATTGTGTCACTAGTTTTCCTCTTCACATAAAAACTGTCATTAATATGTCAGTTATTCAGTAATAACTTATTGATGTAATTATCGCTTCAAAAATTATTACTACTTTAGGAAATCAATTAGTTCAGGAAACAAATAAAAATTATGGGGTGAAGACATTTAGCACCAAAGGTCATGAATAAATAAAACACACTCTATTTTTAAAAATTTGTTGATTTTTCTGCTTCAGTTTTTACTGAGCAGACTTTTCTTTCATTTAAAAACTAGAATCACAAAAATTACAGGATATTTTTCCTACATTTTAAATGATCTAGAAAATGATAATAATGTATTTTCTGTTGCAAAAACTGGTCTCAGTCAATTTTGACATAGGCTGCACTAATTTAACAGATGCAACAGGGAACTATGATTGATGTAAATTAGCTCATACTGTAGTAGGAACTTCCATCATCAGTGGAAGTTCACCGCTCTATCAAGCACTATTTGTAATTGTTCTTTACTCCTGTATAGCCCTCCTGCTTTATAACTGTACTTTTTCATGAGAAAAATCTAATATGTGGTATGGTTTTTTGTAGCATTGTATACGAATGCTTAAAAAAATAAGTTTTTTTTACTGCTATTTTCTTTTATAAAATTATTAAGTGATTTTTTTTTTTTGTTGCTTTTGTTGATAATCGTATATTTCTGAATAATTAAATTGTTGGAAGTATTACTTCTATCATCAGTGTATAAAGACCTCTTAATTAAATAAACGATAAAGTAATCTTTATTGTTTTTTTTCTTTTTAATTAAAATTTAACTCAATGCATTTTACATATTCCAAAATTGTGTACAAATTGAGGAAGAATATTTAATCATGAATAGGAATGGACTGGGTGCAAAATGTCTTTTTTTTTTTATTTAGCGCGAAATGTTCAGTGATGGGAAGATCACATGTAGTTTTAAGTTGCTAGTTAGAATCTGAATTTCAATACCAGACTGGTTACAGTTCATTGGATTAATAAAGATTTCACCATTAGTTTTTTGTTTAAAGGGTAGGGCACTTTACTAGGTGTAGGCTTTTAATTGTGTTTTTTTATTGTACTTTTTTATAAATTATCTGTATTGTTAGTTACTTTTCCATTACAAATGTAGATGAAAGTAATATACCTAGCTTATCAAAAGGATTTTTTTTTTACTGTTGATGTTTTGGAAATGTATAATCAAACAGTTTATAAAAAAAAATTAAATCACAAATTTATAACACATTATCCTGTTCACTTTGACTCATATCAATTAGCTTTAAATGAGATGCAAACCACTTTCAAAAATGTTACCTTATTACTTATAAAATAATACATTAGTGCAGAAATTTTCTCAGAAATAGAACAGATTTCAAGACCAGAAGGTACCAATTTATATAATATAAAGATATTTATATCTTACAGCCTAATTTCTTTTAATTTTCTACAAATAAGATCAATAAAGGGCGTAATGCCGGTAAAATTTTAGTGTTGTGGAACAATGACAGATTAGTTCCGTGGTTTCTGAGTTTTAAGTGAAAACTTTACAAAGAAATAAATATAACTTTCATGGTTTTTTTATTTTTTTTTAATTTACTTCATAACAACATTCATCTTTTCATCTCATTTATGTTTCTGTTCTTTCTAAAATAGCATTTAAAATGTGATAAAAATAACATCACTGAGAAATAAACTGGTAATAAATCCTTTCCCCCCCAATTAGTAGTAAACCCCTCCCCCATCAATTGGTAGTAATGCCCATCTCCGTGGCTGAGTGGTAGCATCTCAGCCTTTCATCCAGAGGTCCCGGATTCGAATCCCGGTCAAGCATGGCATTTTTCACACAAGCTACAATTCATTCATCCCATCCTCTGAAGATATACCTTAACGGTGATTCCGAAGGTTAAACAAAACAAAAAAAAAAAAAAATTGGTAGTAAACCTAGTTTATTACCCATTGGTGAGAAAATTTAATTGGAGGTCATGTTATGTATTTTATTGATACATTTTATTGAAATAACCAGTGGAACCAGTTTGCAAATTTTCAGAAAATATGTGAATGCACTATTTCTATAAACAGTATACAATTTTATTACTATCTCAACTCCATATCAAAATTATTTGTTGTTTTTTAATAATGAAAAATATTTTAGTGTTAAAAAAAAGTTGGTTAACTATTTGTTGCCACCTTTATGAAATTTAAGCTGTTATTATTTGGACTTTGTTCTTTTAACTTAATATTACTTGATGATATTATTATTATTATTATTAAAGTATTTAAATTATATAAAATTAAATGCAAATTAAAATGAAAGATATATTTATATTTTTTTACGAAAAATTAATTTAATAATAAATGTAATAATTATTGCTAAAAACAGTGTTCCCGAACATGTGGAAAAGGGGAACATAATAGAAGAGTATTATGCGTAACAAGAGATATAGAAATGATTGTTGATGAGATTTATTGTGAACATCTTTGGAAACCACAAACACACCGTATTTGTAAAATTGGAGCTTGTCCACTGGCTATGGAATGGGCTGTTGGGGATTGGTCTGAGGTATCAATAATAATAATTATAACGTGTGTTGAATTTTACAGTTTTGGATTATTTTATATGCTTTATTTAAAGATATTTTCATCAATAACTTTTGTTCACATTTTTTTTGTACTAATTTTAATGTGTTGTTGCTAAACTAAGATATAATTGAAATGTAATTTTCTATTATGAGGTTTATTTAGTTGTCATTAATATTTTATCTGGCTTGTAGGAACTCAACAAAATATTGCTATTGATTCCTGTTAAGCACAATACATTTCACTCAATTCTACAAGTTTGGTTCCATTCGTGAAATATAAATTTAGAAAAATGTTATTAAAAAAGCCACATGTATTAGTTTATAAATGGACTTAAACGTTTGTTATTGATAGCATCCTTTAGAATTCATTAGTTCTAAAAATTAGTCATATTTTTGTTTTGAACCTAGTATATGAAATGATTTTTTTTCTGGTGTGTTTACTTTTTCCTTTGCTTAGTTATGAAAGTAAGACATGGAATTTATCAGCCCACTGTCATCATAGTAATGTGATTGAGTTGCTATCTTATGAGCAGGGTACTTGTCATCTCTATGTTATCAGCTAATACATATTTGATTTTTTATGAAATTTTTTTCATTTATTTTTTTAAATTATACCATCCAGCCATCATAGTCTCATCTTTAGTAATAAGGTAAATCAGGTCTTTACAGAAAGGTAAGGTTAGTTAGGAGAAGCTATGGTTTGTCACTTTTCAGCACAATTAATGCTCCAATCAATTTACTAATAAAATGTATAAACTCTTAAATAACTTTTAAACTGTTCAAATAAGAAAAAATGAATTTAAAAAATATTCCTATCTCAAAAAAAGAATTTTCCCCTCCAAAGACCAAGGGGGGCTCCTCAAAGGAGAAACGTAAAACTTAAATTAAAATAATAGTATTGTAACATCATTTTAAAGATCATTGAAAAACAAAAATATTTATGTGTAAATCTTCAGGTTATGTTAACCTTAATCTAAATGGCGACCCTTTAATATTTTTCACAGATCGTTTCAAAACTCATCTATAGTATACCCCAAGTAGTGGTCTCGTACCAAAAAAATATTGTTTGAGTAGACTATTTACTAAATTTTATTTTCCTGTGTTGGTTAAGAGTTGCCATACTTGATAAACATTAACTTGATTAACAGTTGCCATATGTTTATCTATATATATATATATATATCTATATATTATGTATATAAAAAAAATCAGATTGCCTTACAGCAATTTTATTAAAACATAATTTATTTCTCTTTGAACCTACCTTCTATTATTTAAGATAATATCTAATTATTATATTAAGCCTTGATTGAAAATATTAACTGAATATAATTAGTTTTTGAATTGTAAGTTATGATTTTCTGGGGTTTTTCTGTTCATAAGGTGAAGCATTCATAGTACAGTATAACTTACAGTACTCTACTAATTTTTTTTCCTCAAAAAAAATAAAAAATCATTTATTTATATTAAAAAAGAAGTTTATTTTTATTAAGTGTTAAATACTTCAATTTTTAAGTAATTAGCTGTTTAAGAGTCTGTAATTAATAATATTTACTTCCTTCTCAATTTATGAAGATATAATAAATTTCAAGATGAAAGGAAAAAGACTTTTATTAAAATTAGACAATCATAATTGTAGAACAAATAAATGAAACAAGCTGGTGTTTACGGAAGTTCATTAAATTACTTTATTTGAAGTAAGCCACCTTATATTGAGTCAAACTGTGATTAGACATATCTTTAGAAAAGAAGGTAAAGCTCTTGATAAATGGATTACTTCATTACAGACTCTAACTTCCTCAATAAAAAGTGATCTAGATCACTGTCAGTTTATAGTTTTACTCAAGCCATCTTCTGACTTATTCTATACTTTAGTACTTAATCACCAGGAGATAATAATGAAAATAATAATAATAAATAAAACTCTTTATATACACTATTAGAATTTATGTGACCTTTCCATTGCATCATACAAAAACGCTGAAAAACTCATTTAACTTCATCATTTAATTAATACTTCAAATCTGGAGTATTTAACATGTAATAAAAAAGTACAATTTTAACTGATTTAAGTAAAAATGAACAAAGAAAAGTAAATTAGAGTACTTTAAGTTTTATAAAGATATGAATGCTGTTAGTGATAAACTTAAGAGGAGAAAAATGCTTTAGGCCACTGAATGAGGTCTACATAATTTATTTATCAGAGATTAAACCCACAACAATAAAATGTTAATTTAAAAGGTCATTATAATGTACCAAAATTGTTTGAGTAGACTATTTACTAAATTTTATTTTCCTGTGACAAAATCAAAGAGTTGATAGATGATGTAAGGTAGCCCCATTCATTACCACTACAATGTTTGATTAGTTTTATATTTCTTGTTATGTTGCAGATGTAATAAAAACCATTAATTTATAAAGTATTAAAGTAAACCTCTTTTATTGCCAGTTGAATCTTGGCTAATTTTTCTTTTTTTAAGTTTATTTTGCTGTAAAAAAAAATATTGCTTATTGCTTCTAATTTTAATTTGGTGTGAAGACATTCAGCAAATGTTTTATTATAATTATTGAAACATATTTTAGTACTAATTATAAAGTATTTCACAGATGTATATTTTTTTTATTGAAATAATGCTTTTTGTAACATTGAAATGGTAAAATACTGATAAAACATTAATTTTTATCGCTTGTAAATCTAAACAAGTAGAAATAATTTGGTTTGTCGGTATTATTACAGTGTTCAGTAACATGTGGAGTTGGTATCCAACAAAGAACTATTCAGTGTCGAAGAATTGGTTATGAACGAGTACTGTCTGATGAAACGGCTTGTGACCCGTCCACCAGACCAAACGCACAACGCTCATGTGAGCATTTTGCTTGCCCTAAAAGCTACTACTCATGGGTCCCTGGTGATTGGCAATCTGTTAGTGTGGTTTTATATACATTTTTTTTTTTTCAGTTTCATATTAACATTTTAAATTATAAGTTTTAAGGTGCTTTCAAATTATAGTGTGTTTAGTGGCTTGTTTAGAAGGTTAGAGATAGAATAGGTTTTAATTTATAAAACTTTCTTTTTAAAGCTTTTATTTTCTGCAATCTTCAGTGTTTCTAATATAACTAAGATATTGCTGACTTGGAATAAAATTCCTGCATTTCACTAGCTTATTCATTTTTAATAGGAATGTACATATAGGATGTTCTGTGGCAGTCAATTGCATCTTTGGAAAAACCTTACATACATTATTACCTTGCCCCTGAATTTGAAGTCTGAAACATGAGCTTTCACATAAAGAAGTCCTACAGTTTTCAGATTAATGTTTCAAAATATTCCTGTTTTAAAAAACAGCTTTATAAGAATTACTCAGATTTTGCATTAATACTAAGTATTTTTTTTAAGTTCAAACTTTTAAGTTCATGCTTCCACACTGTCAAACTGGAATGGCTATTAACATAGGTTTCACAGACCATTTTTTTTCTGTGAAGTCTTTTTTATTGGTAAATAGAAACAATATCTTTCGTACAGTTTTTTTTCTATCTTAACAGTTTACAAGTAGTAGGTCAGGAAAGAAGCACTCCTAGCACGCAACTGCAGAGCAGCACCTCACAGTAGTCTTAACAGTGATTACTCACAGTGATTGCAATTCCAATGTGCTTTATTTGTTCCCACTACTCTTACTAATCAAAATATTGTAAAATAATGCCTATACCTATAAATATAATTATTGTAATTGCTACTAAGTTTTAATATAGCATCTTAATGTTTGGAATCAATAACATTATTAATAAAAGTTTTAAATATTCACATTTTCATTCATGTAATATGTTCTGTTAATGTATATCGTTAATTTATGTACCATTTAAAAACAAATACAAAAAAATGTAGAAAGATGTTTTTGTGAATAATTTTTTCTTTAGGAAATTTTTTACGAATGAAAAATTTGGTGTTTCTGAATTTCTTTAATTACCATATAGCAGTATTTAATAACATTAAAATTCTATACCTCAACTTATGTTATAGTAAGTCATACTTATTTTTACCACTGTTTAGAAATATTTTATTCTATTAGGTTGGTAGCAGAATAATTATTCATCTTCTTTATTCAATACTAATTTCTAAGTGCATGTTCTGAAATAGATCATAAGGTCATAACCTTAAACAGCACACAGCTTATATCAGTAGATAATTTTTAGTTTGAAAAAAGAAATTTTAATAGATATTAAAATCTATTGGTAATAATATCAACAAAGAAGTTCTGTTGCATTTAAGTGTAACCATAAAATTTCAA